>MDKH01124450.1:0-16712 GCA_005239495.1 Nicotiana undulata
GCTGTCAAGTCGATGTGTTCCGGTGTCTGTATGTCAGATGAGGGAGCAGGTCCCTCATCTGGCCTGTCCTCAGTTAGAGAGAGTGATCTGGAATTCCTGAAGATGTAGATTGCTTGTGATGTTGTATGTGCATTAGGTCCCCTACCTGATTCTTCACATAAAAGTTTGTTAAGTCATCAAAACAAAAATGCAACTCATCAATATCCAGGACAAAGCAATCATCTCATTTGTCCCAAATTCAATACTCAGACAAGATCCTAGGTGACTCCATTTGAGCTCGACCTGCCGGAGTAATTTTTCCTGCAACGAAACGCAACAGTTCTCTTCACGTCATTCCCTGTTTTCCACTATTTTCTCGTGAAAAAAAACTAAATTAGCTAAGAAAAATAAAATGTCGGTGCAAGAATATCTAGATAAGCACATGCTTTCTCGGATAATCGAAGACGCCGTTAATGTCGCCGTCAGAGCTAAGACCCCCGATCTCGTCCACTTCATTGTAAGCTCCTATTTCCTTTTAACTTTTCTCTTTGGTGCTTTGATTCAAAATTAGCAGTTTCAATAACCCTAACTGTATGCTTGATAGTCAAATCACTTGCGAAAATCTGTACCGTCAGTGATAACGAAGGTGAAAGCGCGACAAATATTTTGTGAAATCCACAACAAACAAAACAGGTGGGGATTTGCCATGGCTGTTGGAGTTTAGCAGAGGAGGTCGATAGATATGGGAGTTAAGAAGAAGATGAGAAAGTGGGGGAGAGGCTTTATTTCTTTTTTGTTTGTTTTCTTTTAAATATTATTAATTGGTGTAAATTTAACATTTTTTTTCTTGAGTTAAAACATGTGTCACGACCTTATTGGCGCGTGACCTACACATATTTTGAAAAGCTAGTCAAGAAAAAAGTGGTGTGTACTAGCTACACTTTAGAAAGGTTGTGTATGTAATATTATTATCGCCCATAAAAAGTGTGTAAGGGGAATTTGGGACATAGATTAGGTGGGTACTTATATATTTTGCCTTTTTATAACCAAAAAAATCGTTTAACTTTGCTGAAATATCATAAAAAATCTACGTGCTTCTTCGTGGTGAGTTTATGATTTTATTTTTTTTGTTATAAAAAATATTTAATGACTTTCGTATTATTTAAATAAAGTTAGTTGACTTCTTCGTTACAAATAGTAATTCAATGACTTTAAGCAATAAAGTTAAAATTGAGGCACCATCCATGAAGTTAGTCATGTAAATATAAATAGAATTTCAGAAGTTCTATGCATTAATGATGACATAAAACTATATATAATATTAGGCTACTTAGAAAGTAATTGTTTGTAATTCTCTTTAATAATATTCATTGATAATCTACAATAAATAATAAGTTAAATATATTGATGATGCTAAAATTTGTTGGGCGTTTGGAAAATTCGCAAAAAGGTGTCAATACAGTCTCTAGGTCGGGCAGTTTAGAAATTGGAGCTTGTATTTTGTTGACTATTTGTAGAGTAATTTTGCAGTTAATAATCCATTCTCTTTGCTTTTCTTTCCCCAATGATGGTACGCAGAATTTTTGATAAGCAATGTCAACATTTCAAGAAATGAACGAATGAATAAATTGCTATAACAAGCGGTGTCTTTTTTTTGGTATTCATACCCGTTATTTTTATTTTATACACTATCTATATATGCATATTTAATAAAAAAATTGACGAAGCGGTATCACCTAACACCGCTGGTCATAAGCTGTATCCGCCTCTGTCTGTCACAAAAAAAAGGTCGCAATCAACAGTCACTTTCTCTTACCAAAATGGATTAAAAATGCTTTGGCCCTGTATAGAATTTTCAAATCGTATTGGCACTTATTCAAATTTTACATGTTGTTTAAATTCCCAATCGAAAGAATCTAGTCTTGCAAATTGAATAAGAGCTGAATCAAAATTAAACCATCTCGATCTACCCTAAACCCGGGACAATATAATTATTGTAAATATTTATTTAAAACGCAGCAAATCCGCGTTCCACTGTGCATAATTTGAAGCAACAGAACAGATAATTAGTTGCAGAGATTTACAATTTCCATGGCTTACTAAGCCAATTCACTTGACAGAGCAGCTATAAACTAAAATATCACACTATTGTGTTTCACTTCAACAAAAGAAGCATATCTCTGACTGAAATAGTATTCATTTGATGGAATTATTAACAAGGATTTAAGTTCACAAACCACTCTCAGAAGAACTTCCTATGGACAATAGAGGGACCATATTCATCATACTCACCCTTTGTTAAACACATCTGCATTGGACATAGATGTTAGCTGCTAAATCCTTGAGCTTAAAAGAGTTAACAATTGAAGTAAAGCAAAAAGAACCTAACTTGTTTGAAAGTACTGAGGGAAGCTAAAATTGATCCTCCAATCAGGAGGTGCAACAACTTTGATCTTTGTGTCGCTTTGAGAGAGAGCTCTGATTTCCTTACTCATACGATCTGCTATGCCTGGAAACATAGTTGAACCACCACTAAGCACAATATTTGAAAATAAATCTTTCCTAATATCGATATCACATCTCATGATTGAGTTGTAGATTTTTTCATCAATTCCTATATCTTCCATTCCAACTAATGACGGCTGGAAGAGGACTTCGGGGCAACGGAACCTCCCAGCACAAATTTTAATGACTTCTCCATCAGGAAGTTCATAGCTCTTCCTCTTAGGTAATTTTGACAATGTTTTGCCTTCTCAATCTCCTGCATAAGCATTTGTCTCCTTCATCTGGCGAAACATATCTGGGTCAATGCTACAGATATGGGATAAAGCACCTTCCTCCACTAGAAAGTTTATGAAATACCATGTAAGATCACGACCACAAAAGAATAACTGCGAGATAGTATGGGTAAGTGCATGTCCCTCATAGATGGGGACAACGTGGCTCACCCCGTCACCGTTGCAAAACAACAAACAAAATTAGTGACTAATTAAAACAATAGAGAACTAGTTTATGTTGGTATTCCATCTTCATCTTACCAGTCTTACGGCCGCTAGTATACAATGAGAGAACAGCCTGGATCGCAACACACATTGAATGTCTCAAACATGATTTGAGTCATTTTCTCTCGGTTAGCCTTAGGGTTAAATGGTGCCTCGGTCAGAAGAATGGGATGCTCTTCTGGAGCAACACCGAGTTCATTGTAAAAGGTATGGTGCCAGAGTTTCTCAATATTATCCCAGTTTCTTATGATACCATGTTCAGCGGCATATGTTAGACTCAAAATACCTCTTCTATTCGGAGCTTCTTCACCTACATAGGCATCTTTTCGTCCCATCATCCCAACCATGACGCCAGTGTGACGAGGACGACCAACTATACTTTCGATAAAAGCCTTTGGAGAATCATCCCAGCAAACCCGGCCTAAAGAAACAAACAACAAAATAGTTATTATTCACTAGTATGTCGCATGGAGCTGAAATTGCAAGCAGTTTGTTCTAACTAACCTTGCTCAATTTAGTTCCATTGTCAATAACAAGTGGTCGAGTATCCTTCCCATCAGCCATCTTGTAAGGACTTCAAATTTTTATTTTGCAAAGTATAATATATATGAGACATCACTAGTACAAATACAAAGCCAATAAGTAGGGGTGCTTATTGGGCGGATAATTACGCTTAACGGTTCGGCTTATTGGTTATCCAATTATAAATATAGTAATCCGTTAGTCATCCAATATGACAACGGGCGAATTGGTATCGAATTAACGATTATCGGGTGGTTATTGAGCGATTTATCGGTTAAACCAAATAAAAAAAATTTAAACAATCAATAGCAAACGGCCAAATGCATAGTTCAAACTATCTCTGTTAGTTGTAGTAGCTTTTCCTGATGAGAAGCCAAAGAAGACGGCCAATGCCATTAGTTACAGGCAGACGACCGTTCTATTTAGAATTAGAAATTAGGGATTTAGCCATTTAGGGCTTCAATAGTACTTTATATACATAGAGGTAAAAGTATAAATATTAAAATTCTTAACGGTTTACCGGATAAGAAAATTGAGTAATTCGCCCCCAACCCGTTAAGTCGTTAATTATAAAATATCAATCCATTCACTGGTTTAGTTTGATTTATAGATTTAAAAACCCAACATCATTGATTTGGTTTGGTAATTGAAAAATACGAACCAACCAGACCTGTGTACACCCATACTTATGTGGGTAATCAAGACCTAATTATCAATTTAGTTACACCGCAAAGCATTCCATATCATTAGAAAAAGGGGAAAAAGGGCAACCCGAAACACAAGGCATCCCGCTTTCATGTAGGGTATAGGGAAGGAACATATCTCAAGGGGTGTGATACAGACAATCTATCCTAATACCAACTTTAGTAACTTGTTTCACAACTTGAACCCGTGACCTATGGGTCACAAGGAGATAATCAATAAACATTCTTATTTTATAATCCAATGAAATCATCATAACAAATGTCAAACTTCACCTAAATTCAAAACTCAAAAACCCAAAATTAGTAAACCATTTACCTCAACAAATCATCAAGTAGCAAGCGCATAAATGACAAAGTGAAACAGAGACAAACCGTACTAATTCCGATGGACCATCAAACAAAATTTGAAGCTTACCTTTATGGAAACGAACCCTTTGCTAGTTCAGTATATATGGAATGTAAGAAAAACAAATGAAATTTTCTAGTAAACAGAGAAACTAATAGTTTCTGTTCCGCCTATACTTCTTGGACGCGCAAATAAAACGGAATCTTCGAATCAAATCGGTATTGCTGTTGGACTAATTCTTTTTCCCCCTTTTGAATTGCCTAGCCAAATCTTTTTTAATATATGCTCCCTATTTTCCTTTTTGTTTTGAATTATTTTAATTGATTCTTTTCTTTGACATTTTTTCATTGGAGCAACCGCAACAAAATCTTCATTGTGCCAAAAGTTAAGAAGAAACATTCAAACATTTATAGTCTAATAATTTTTTCTAGTATATAATAGCGGTAGCAGGGTTTGCTTTCAATTACATTAACTGACTTTTATATGTACTAGCTTCTGGGCACGTGCATTGCGCGTGTACCCAGAAATGTATTGACCACATTGCTCACAACAGTATGTCAAAGACAAGTTTGAATGTCGCGAGAGCCTTCACAGCTCTAAGAAAGTGAAACAACATATATAACATTGAGTATCACCATAGGTATGACATTCTGCAATCATTTTTGCAACAGAAATATCATTGCAAACAAAGTAAGCCAATTTAATTAGAGTTGTTTGGATGCCTATCTTTATGGTGATATACATGTTTGATAACTTCAAAAGACTAATATAAAAAAGTCGAAGCATTTGGAAACATATAATATAACAAATCTTATAAAAATCTAATTAGAATTGTTTTATAATTCGAACATTAAATATTTAATATACATTTTATACATAAATATTAAAGATATGAATTAGTTATTTTCAAAGTTATAAATTTGTGACTAAATATTATCCACATGGGCACATGGTAATGTAGTTGAATGTAATTAGGAATATATTCAGAAATCATATGGATATTTTGTTGATTAACAATATGCAACATGAATCAAATGTTTGTCCTTGCTTGCCACTTAAGAAACTCCATGTTTTGACGAATTAACCAATTAAATTTTATATTCCAAGTTAGAGTAACTAATTAAGAAAATCTTCTTCCACCCTTGGGCTTCTTTTCCCGTTCATGATGACATTTCTCCTCTTCTTCTGAGGTGGCTCTCGAATGTCGACTTCTTTGCGACAGGCTTTTGTGCCTTAGTAGTCATGAAAGAACAAATAATTATTTTAATGCATGCTAATTGAGTCTACAAAAGTTTAACCTTGAACAAAATTGAACTGATAATGATATAAAAATCTAAATAAATCTATGTATGAGTCTAAGTTAGGCATACCGGATAATCTGGATTTTCACATCCTTGGGTGCCTTTGATGGTTGATTGCTCTTAAATATGTACTTGATCCAATCACCTTACTAATTTCTAACATGATAATTTTAATACTCAAATGTGATATCAAACTCTCCTCCTCGTCTCGTTTCCTGATCTCCCTCCATAGGTAATGCAACAGTGTTGTCACAACCAATAAATTTACCTTCTTTTAAAGTCAAGAAAGCATGTATATCTATGCACTCACAACTGAACCTTTCTAGTTTGTCGTGCGACAAATTTTTTTATGGTAAAAAAGAATAGCACACGCTCAACCCTAGGAAGCCAAACTGTATAAGAAATATAATAAATTTCATTCTTATGTTTTCCTAACAAGTCACCTGAGAAAAATGAAAAGTCATATTTTCATGTACTCGTTGATCTCAATTTAAATGACCAAATTCATTTCTCAATTCCCACGTTTCATATAGTCATAAGGTATCATTTAATAGGAAGCCAATTGAATAGCCAACTTTATTTTGTGTAATCTACCAAAATTGACATAGTAATATTTCAAATAAAATATTTAAATGCAAGTAATTTAACTTTTAGGCGGAGGGTAATTTGGTCATTCAACTATTGAAGAATAATTTAGTAAATTAACTTTGCCTAAAGAGCTTCACGCTTATAATATAGTATAATATATTGCCATAATTTGTTCAGAATTTTATGAAATGTTAAAGATGTCACAAATATGTTATTGTCCACGAGTTAATTAAATATCAATCAAACTTATTGATCTATAAGCATGCTAAATTAGTAAATGAATGAGTTTCAGTTTAATATTTATCCCTTAACTGATGTTAATCAACATGTGTTTTGTACATGATTTCTAGATAAACTTTGAGAAAGAACAACTTTATTCATCAGTAAAGATTCATAAACCGGACATCAACATGTTTGAAATTGCCACATAATTGTTGTTGTATCGGAATAAAAACAATTTAGTTGGTACTTAAAACTGTTCTGAATCGCAATGAACAGTGACTTTTCTTGCAAAAATGGAAATAGGCTTTCGTCCATATCGCCTACAATCGGTTTGCAGTTAATTCACAACCGAAAGATATGAAAAAGAATGTACGCTTTCAAATTGAATAACATATATAGACGTTTTATAACAAATCCATAGAAAGCTCTCCTTGTAGAGAAAAATATAACTAAATGTGCCTAACCTGAAAAGCAATAGAACAAACATTAGTCACAGAGATACTCCATCTTCATGGCTTTCTAGCCAAATCACTTCGTATAAAAGAATAAATCTGAACCAAGCTAAATTAGCATATGATGATACAGCAGCTAGAAACTAAAATATCATACTGCTCAAAAGATTGAGCATCACTTCATAAAAGAAATTATCTCTGATTCAAATAGCATTCATTTTAATTAGTTATCAAAACTCTTAGAAGCACTTCCTACGCACAATTGAGTGACCATATTCATCGTACTCGCCCTTCGTTATCCACATCTGCACGAGACGTAGATATTATTAGTGCTAATCCCTTGAGCTTACAGAAATTATCTAGAAGACATTCACTGTTAATTTGCTCTAGATCGAGCAAATATAAACTAAATTCACACATGCAAGAACAATTCATAAATGAGATTTTTGATTTCATAGAGAAGAGGAAGAGAGAAGAAATGAGCTCAAGCTCAATATTTCTGTTTTTTCCACAGTAATGACCGACTTAGTCTATTTATAAAATAAGTTGGTTATTACTCTTTCCAACACCCCTAACTTTCAATGTTTGCACTTTAGTTCTAGTAACTAACTAATAACTAATTAGTTATTTTCACACTCTCCCTCAAGCTGGAGGGTGAAAAACATTGAACAATCCTAGCTTGGATATTAGGACTGTGTTGTTCTGCTCCTAACCCTTTAGTCATCATATCTGCAAGCTGCTCTTTAGTGGTAACATATTGAGGTGCAATCAACCCCTCTTTGATTTTTTCTCTCACAAAACAATCAATCTCTATATGCTTTGTTCTCTCATGATAAACTGGATTAGCTGCAATTTGCATAGCTGCCTTGCTATCAAAGTGCAGCATCACTAGTTCTTTTACAGTCAGTCCCAACTCCTTTAGCAATCCTACTAACCAAACTAACTCTAAAGCCACTGCTGTCATGCTTCTATATTCTGCCTCAGCAGAGCTTCTGCTCACAGTTAGCTGCTTCTTAGACTTCTATGAGATCAGTGATTCTCCTAGATTTATAACATAACCAGTAACAGACCTTCTTATATTTGGGCAAGCTGCCCAATCTGCATCACAGTAAGTTGTGATCTCTTCTATTGGTCGTTTCTTCAGCAGTAATCCCATTCCTGGTAATCCTTTAACATATCTAACTACCCTCAATGCATCATCCAAATGTGATTGCTTTGGATTCTGCATAAACCGGCTCAAGACCTGGACAACAAAGCATATGTCTGATCTTGTAATGGTGAGGTAGATGAGCTTCCCTATTAGTTTCTGATAGCTCACAATGTCTTGTAACTCTTCATCTCCCTTGACTTCTGCATGCTTGTCATACTCAACAGTTGTCAGCTTCAGGTTCTGTTCTATTAGTGAGCTAGCTGGTTTTGCACCACTCAGCCCCACTTATGAGATCAATTGAAGAGCATATTTCCTTTGATTATGCACAACCCCTTTGTCTGACCTCATACGCTCAATTCCTACGAAGTATCTCAATTCACCTTTGTCTTCCAACTTGAAATGTTTGTGTAGGATTGACTTTGCTTCTTCCACCAATGTGGTATTGTTGCCAATAATCAAAAGATCATCTACATACACAAGAATAATCATCAGATCTGCATTTGTCTTCTTTGTAAATAGGGAATGATCATAGGCACTTTGCAGATATCCTTCACCTAACAGTGCATCAGCCAACTTGATGTTCCACTGTCTTGATGCCTGTTTGAGCCCATAAAGAGACTTGAGCAGTCTGCAAACTTTAGACTCCCCCTGCCTATGGAATCCCTGGGGCAAGGCCATATACACCTCTTCATACAAATCACCTTGTAAGAAGGCATTATTAACATCCATTTGAGACAACATCCATCCTTTAGAAACTGCTAAATTTATCACATTTCTAACTGTTACCATTTTTGCAACGGGAGAAAAAGTTTCATGATAGTCCAGCCACTCTTGTTGAGTGTATCCTTTTGCCACCAGTCTGGCTTTGAATCTTTCTACTTCACCATTAGCTTTGTGTTTGATTTTATACACCCACTTTGAGCCAATATTCTGCTTTCAAAGGAAGATCCACTATCTCCCATGTTTTATTTTCTTCTAGTGCTAGAATCTCCTTCTTCATTGCCTCTATCCACCTATCATCTTGTGATGCAACCTGGAATTTTTTTGGTTCTACTTGGGCTGAGAATGAACTTAGATAACATTGATAGTGCTCTGAAAGGTGACCATAGCTCATACAGTATGAAATTGAATAGAGACAGTCTCCTTTTGGTTTGCAAGTAGTCACATAATCCTTGAGCCACATTGCTGGTCTTGTTGTCCTTGTAGATTTTCTGGTCCCCATGGGCTGTTGTATAGTTGATGGCACTTGTTCAAGTATCTCTTCTTTATGTCCCTGTTGTTGACCTTGCTCGTGCTCATGTTGTAGTGAGGCATCTTGTTCATCCCTTTCATCTATATTAGGTACCTCCATATCATTTGTTGTCTCATTCAGTTGCATATCTGGTGTTACATGAGTGTCTGTCTCAGTTTCACTTGCTCTTCCCAGATCATCATCTGCTATAGGTGTTGAGAGACACTGATCCCTTATGATTGTGGAGGGATCAGTATCTGGAATGAACAAGTTCTCAGGCTGACAGGGTAAGTTCTTGAAAGGGAATATATCTTCCCTGAAGCTTACATCCCTGCTCACAATAAACTCGTTGGACTCCAGATCATACAGTTTATATCCTTTCTGCAATTCAGAATAACCAATGAATACTGACTTCAAAGCTCTTGCTGCAAATTTATCTCCTCTTGACAGTGTGCTAGCAGAACACAAACATCCAAACACTCTAAGATGATATATCTTTGGTGTTTCCCCATATAGTTTTTCATATAGAGATATTCCATTCAACACTGTTGTAGGCAATTTATTGATTAAGTAAACTGCAGTCTTGATACAATCTCCCCAAAATCTAACATGTATGTTACTTTGTAACTTTAATGACCTTGCCACCTCCAGTATATGTCTATGTTTCATCTCTACTAATCCATTTTGTTGTGGAGTATATGGACAACTGCTTTGGTGTACTATTCCCAAAGATGCAAGAAATTCATTGCAGCTTTTATTGAAGAACTCTCTACCATTATCAGACCTAAACACTATAACAGAAGCATCAAACTGGTTCTTCACAAGAGAAAAGAAATCCTTCAACATTACTATCACTACACATTTGGATTGTAACAAACAGATCCAAGTATACCTAGTCATCTACTATGGTTACAAAATAATGTTTCATGTCATAAGTGGCAGTCTTGTATGGTCCCCATACATCTACATGCACAAGATAAAAAAATATGATCAGATTGATGACTACCAGTAGGAAAGTTTAGTCTACTTTGCTTGGCTAATGGACAAATTTCACAATACATTTACACATCTTCATTCATTTGGTTCTTCAAATCTGGCAAACACTACAAGGAACCTATGGAAGCATGCCCCATCCTTTGATGCCACAATTGTGCACTTATTACTTCCTTGTTGACTAATCCAGCTGTTATTTCACCTTCTTCACTTCTAATTATGTACAACCCTTCATCTTCTCTACCAATCCCTAGTACCCTGCCATTGTAAAGCCCCTGAAACACACAGAAACCAGGATAGAAGCAAGTTGAATAACATAAATCTCTAGTCAGCTTGGATACTGAAATGAGATTGAATTTGAAGTCAGGCACATGTAGAACATTCTTAATCTTCTGTCCTCCTAATATTTTTGCATCACCTGTGTGTATTATCTCTGATCTGCCTCCTGTTGGTATCTGAACTCCTCTACTGTTTCCTTTACTAATTCTCTTTAATTTTTCTAAAACTTCTTTGCAAAAAGGTAATATGATGGGATGCTCCTGAATCTACTATCCAATCATATAATCTTGCATTAGATAGTAATGACTTTATACCTGTCATATTTGCTGAGCTTGATGTGTTGTTAGAACTTCCTTCCATAGATGATTTTGTCAACAGGCTCACCAAGTGCATGTACCGATCCTCAGTCATGTAATTTCCATGTGGTTGATTATTCATTGCTACTTCCTTCTCTCCATTAACATTGTTAGCATAAGTGTTTGTAGGAAACTGACTCTTTTTCTTACTTTTGAAGTCTGGAGGGTATCCAACTATTTTGTAGCAATTTTCTTTCAAGTGCCCTTTGTATCCGCAGTGTTCACAAATTAGGCCTATTTTCTTCCCTTTCATGAACTGATTTCCTTTTCCTGCTAACATAGTCATAGGCTCTATATTTGTTTCAACTACTCCTAATTCTCTTTGACTTTCTTCCTGTACTACAACAACATACACTTGATTTACAGTAAGAACTGGCCTCTTTAATAACACTGCACTCCTCACATGACTGTAATTCTCATTCAACCCCATTAAAAACTGTAAAAGCCTTTGTCTAACTAGGTGATCTACATATGGACGTGATTCTTCACAGTCACATGAGGGTAAAAGTGCTAAAATATCCAATTCATTCCATAAGTCATTCAATTTTGAGAAATTGGAGGTCACAGAATCTGTACCTTGCTTCAGGGCCGCAATGTCCACAGAAATTTGGTAAATTCTAGTCAAATCATCTTTGTCAAACCTCTCCTTAAATTCATCCCAGATTTTTCTCGCACTTGAAGCGTACATAATGCTCGGCACCAACTCTGCCGCTACAGTGCTACTGATCCACGAGACGACTATTGCATTACATCTCTCCCATTGCGATGCCAATTCACCTCTGTATGAAGTTTTAAGACAAGTTTCATCCACAAAACCTAATTTGTTCTTCACTAGGAGAGCCACTCTCATAGATCTACTCCACAGGGCATAATTTTCTGGTCCTGTGAGCTTGAGAGCTATCAAGTCTGTTCCCGGTGAGTCTGAATCCTTTAGGTATAGTGGATGATTGTGAGGAAGCTGT
Organism: Nicotiana undulata; assembly: GCA_005239495.1. Lineage (NCBI taxonomy): Eukaryota > Viridiplantae > Streptophyta > Magnoliopsida > Solanales > Solanaceae > Nicotiana > Nicotiana undulata. Next base: position 12,088 of record MDKH01124450.1, read on the forward strand.
CCAATTTCATCATCCGCCATTGTTGCACCTCCGCGAGCTCTGTACTCAACTGTTTTCTAGATTTTTACGGATAACAACTCTAATTGATCGATCGCCGCTTTGATGCCATGTTAATTTGCTCTAGATCGAGCAAATATTAACTAAATTCACACATGCAAGAACAATTCAGAAATGAGATTTTTGATTTCATAGAGAAGAGGAAGAGAGAAGAAATGAGCTCAAGCTCAATAGTTTTGTTTTTTTTTCACAGTAATAACCGACTTAGTCTATTTATAAACTAAGTTGGTTATTACTCTTTCAAGCACCCCTAACTTTCAATGTTTGCACTTTAGTCCTAGTAGCTAACTAATAACTAATTAGTTATTTTCACATTCACAATCAGAACCGTTTAGTAGGGAAATGAGGCATAGTTGATAGAATGACTGATCGGCCAAATACAGCAACCAAAAAAGAAAAAAACTAACTTGTTTGAAAGTACTGAGGGAAGCTAGCTTTGATCCCCAATCGATACGCTGTACTTCCTATCTGGTGGTGCAATCACCTTGATCTTCGTGCTGCTTGGAGCAAGAGCAATGATTTCCTTGCTCAGATGATTTGTTATGCCGATAAAACATAGTTGATCCACCACTAAGCATAACGTTCGAAAATAAATCTTTCCTAATATCAACATCACAACTTATGATTGAGTTGTAAGCTTGTTCATGGATTCCTACCTCTTCCATTTCAACCAACGATGGCTGGAATAGGACCTCAGGGAAACAGAACATCTCAGCACCAATATTAATGACTTGTCCACCAGGAAGTTCATAGCTCTTCTCAACTGATCTTGAGCAAATTTTTGCCTTCTCAATCTCCTGCTCAAAATCCAGTGCAACATAATCGTCTCCTTCATATTACAAATAACATTTCTTTCAACGTCACAGTTAGGAACATAAAGAGTCTCCAAGAGGATGTGACAGATATAATTAATAGGATCACAACCACCAAGATCTAACCGTGAGATAGCATGTGGAAGTGCATGCTCCTCATAGATGGGGACAGCGTGAGTCACACCATCACCAGAATTAAGAACAATACATTGTTGCAAAACGATAAACGAAATTAGTCACTTGACTATAACAGTAGAGAACCAGAATATGCTGGTATTCCTTATCTTCTTACCAGTTGTGCGGCCATTAGCAAACAGAGAGAGAACAGCCTGGTTTGCAATATACATGGCTGGCACATTGAATGTCTCGAACATGATATGAGTCATTTTCTCTCGGTTTGCTTTTGGATTAAGTGGTGCCTCAGTCAGCAGAATCGGATGCTCCGATCCTCGGGAGCAACACGGAGCCTCATTGTAAAAATGTTTGATGCCATAATTGCTTCATCTCATCCCAGTGGATAACTATGCCTTCTTCAAGGCGATATCGCAGAGTCAAAATACCTCTTTTAGACTGAGCTTCATCACCAACACAGGCATCTTTCAATTCCATTCCAACTTTGATGCCAGTATGACGAGGACGGCCAACTAAACTTTCGAAAACAGTCCTTGGAGAATCATCCCCGGCAAAGCCGACCTAAAGAAACAAACAAGGAAGTTATTATTCATTAGCAGGTCACAATGTACGGAGCTGAATTTGCAAGCAGTTTTCTCTAACCTTGCCCATTCGAGTTCCGTTATCAATAACAAGTGGTTGAATATCCTTTGCATCAGCCATCTCCTAAGGATTTCAAAAATATTTATTTTGCAAGTATAATTTAGGTGAGACAAATATAGAGTCAAAATGAAAAATACTCACAAAGCAAGATTCATACATTTCTTTCACAAATTTCATTTTTGTTTAATCATTTACTAATATTTATGTGCACTGCTTTGGCTTAATAAGAACTTCTATAGCAAAGTTATCTCATGAAAATAGAATTCACCTAACTTGTCCAACTCGTCAAAATTTGGGCGAGTTGGATTAGACCTAATTTTATAGAGTAGAATTTACGAACATCTCAAGTCAGCCATCTAAAAGTTGAGCTGATTCTGGCTAAATATGTTAGCCCTAAATCCTAATGGACACATAAGAAAACTTTATTTTGGTTTATTAAGTCATTTAGATCCCTAATTTGGTTTATTTTGGTTTAGCATCAATTAATGGTCAACAAATATGACGGTAAAATATTTATACATATAGCATATTTTTTCCTATTTTTCTCTCCACTCCATAACATGTTTTATGTTTTCTTTAGAAACCAATCAATTCCAGAATCAATTTTTTTCCTTTCTATACATGGACCTTTTTATATAATGTAATGTAGCAAAATTATACATCTTTATATTCTCATGAAATAAAATACATATATTTCACGAAAAAAATATGATGTATGTTTGTGGTATATATACATCATACATCATGTATCTTTTCACATGTTATTTATACACTTATTTATACTTAAATCGATATTATTATTATGTCATTTAATTTTGTACTAATATAATATGCATATTGGTATAAATTATCCGTATATAAACAGTATATGTGACATATTTTTTATATTCTATATACATATTAGTGGCATGTTAATATTTTAGATAAAATTTTATGCTAGCAATATACTTTGAATAATATCAATATAATAACGTATTATGATGTATATATAAGTTATATACATGGTATAAATACATATAAAAAATATATATGACATATTGATGGAATATTTACATTGTAAATTATCACAATATAATATCTTGAAATATATTAAAGGTATAATTAGTTAAAATAACATTGTACAGAAAAAAGTTTAAAAAAGAAAAAAGAAAAAAAAAATACTAAAATTCTCATTGTTCAGGGGAAATTGTTTTGAGATATTCTTCTTTCAGAATCTTTGGTATATTTAGGTAAATGTTATTTATGGAAGAGAAAAAAAAATTATGTAAGAATGAGGGAAAATGAAATGTAGTAAAAAGTGTATTAACGTAGAGGGATCTCTTAAAAGCACGAAGGCCCTTTGTGAGCACGTGATTTTTACTCACCATATCATCCTATAAAAATTTCAATAAGTTAATTGATTTTATGAATTTTGTTTGATTTTTAGTGATTAATTATGAATTATTTGTATTTTTGGATATCCATAATTCATCTTTTAACATTATTAAAAATTGCATCACTATTATCAAGGAATTATGAAGCTATTATTTGTAATTAATTAAATTAAATAATAGATGAATGATGTTTATTTGACGTAAAGTAGTTTTAATAACTAATTACTAAAAATTAATCATTTTTTATCCGATAAATTATAGATCTAATTACGAATATAAAAATTTTCGTCAATTAATCTGTGATTAGATGAAAAAATAAGGTTTAAGATTAATTATTGCATTTCTTAGGAATTAATTAGGTTTGAGTTTAACTAGTGAGTTTAATTAATTAAGAGAACCAATTTCAGACTTGGGCTCAAACCACCCAGGCCCAAGCCATCCTCGTCCATCCCAGCCCAATAAACCCTTACCCGGCCTGTCCCCATTACACCCAAAACGACCCCGTTTCAGGCAAGATCAATCCCAGCCGTTGATTTAATGGGATCCAACGGCTGGGAACCCCACACCCATTACTATATCACTGTCTCAAAGCCCCTACCCCCCATTCGTCTAAGTCTAACACCCACCCCTCTATTCATCTCTATCCTCCCCCTTAGAGACCAGCCGGCCACCGCCTTAGTCCCACCGCACCCTCGCCCTAACTCCGCCGGCCGGAAATCGCCTCCGGCGGCGGAGATTCTCCAATCGACCCCATTTTTTAACCAGACGATCCCCACGACCTCCTCAACCCCGTCCAAACGTTGGTTTCCCAAAACAATCAACCAATTTGGAGCAATTTCAAATCTGAAAACTCGGAACCCTAATGTTCTTCTACAAGACGACTCGAAGACAATCAATGGCTCGAACCTACATGAGTCAATAACTTTTGATGAGAGCTATTGATTCATGTGGGTTTGAACCATTTTCAAACCCCGCCGGAGTCCGGCCAAGGTCCGGCGACTTTGATTTTTTCCGGCCAAAAGACTTTAACGGGTATCTCCTTTTCTTTTATCTATCTTTTTTATAGAAAATCATGCACATGTTATCAGTTTGAATCACTGTTTCATCCTATTTCTTGCATCCATGTTTAGATTAGCTTTCCTTTCCTTTGTTTTCACTCTATCCATGTTTGCTCCTGCTTGCCCGCATGTCTCTTTCTTTTTTATTAGTCTAGGCTCTGAATATTTCATGACGATCATGTTTTAACATAGGGTTGAGCTGCCTCCTATAAACGTTTGTTTTCCCTTAATTAGTTTGAGTAATCCAGTACTAGTGTCACTATGATTGATTCTCGCTGGTTTGACAAACATGTCTAGCTGTTAATGTTTGCTTCCTAACCTTCATCGTTAATTGGTTATGTTTGTATGTTCTTTACTAAAATGAGCGATTTGTTTGACATGTTTAGGTTTTGTTAGCTAAGTCCTTAACATAATCATTCACCTAGGCTAGTCGAAATTAAGATGGCCAAATTGACTCTAAGGACCTAAACCAACTAACCTAGAACCTAAAAATAGCTCACCTAAAATCAAAGATTGATTAGTGAGTTAGTCACTCAATTAGTCAACATCTA
>ML242914.1:1292-14155 GCA_005239495.1 Nicotiana undulata
GTTTTACATCAAGGTTCATTTTTCATAAGCCTTTAATATTTTCATAAAACAATTTCCTTTAAAAATTTATTTCTCGGACTTGGGTACTCGGAATTCGATTCCGGGCATACGCCCAAGTCCCATATTTTTCTACGGACCTTACGGGACTGTCGGATCACGGATCCGGGTCCGTTCACCAAAAATGTTGACTAAAGTCAACTTTATTCAACTAATTATCATAAATTCAACTCTTTATCAAGTTTTCACATAAAGGCTTCCCGGCTACGCGCCCGGGATGCACACGCCCATCGAGGTGAGATTGACGGAGGCTTTCTGGGCCTCGAAACACAGTCATAATTAAATTTACATAAGATGCCCTTTTGGGCCATCACATGTTACTCAAAATTACAGTCTTACTCAATTTCCTCAACTTAAGGCTTCTGAAATGAGAATTTTCCTTTCAATTTAACCCCGAACCCCCCTAAATTTCAACTCTGACAATACCCACAAGTCACAATACCCGAAATGAAGCTGTTCATGACTCCCAACTACTGAACGACGCGCTGGATCTCAAAACGACCGGTCGGATCGTTACATGAACATTCATCCTTATTACTCTGTATCAATCCACCCTTATTACTCTTGTTGCGGGGCGCAACCTGATCCCACCAGACAATAACAATCCACCTTTATTACTCCTCAATATATCACCCTTATTCCTCATGTTGGGCGCGCAACTCGATCCCACCAGACAATAACATTTCACCCTTATTCCTCCTCAATATATCACCCTTATTCCTCATGTTGCGGCGTGCAACCCGATCCGACCAGACAATAACATTTCACCCTTATTCCTCCTCAATATATCACCATTATTCCTCCTGTTGCGGCGTGCAACCCGATCCTACCATATCAGTGCCAGTCACACAATAAGAACAAAAATTTCACAATTTAGCTCAAAACCCTCAACAATAGTTAAGCCTCAAATCAAAGCAAACAGAACGCTATACAATTATGAAACTTCACTAAATTAATACTACACAGCAAGACCAACAAAAATATACCACGAAACACCGATGAACCAACTTAAACTAATAATGTAACACAATGAAACTACAGAACAATCAATACCTTCAATAAAGAAAAAAACATCTAACAAGAAGCAATTAGCCATGGAAGCACTAATAAGAATGTAGCAATTAAGACAGGAAGACAATACATTAGGAACGGGGAAGGGAACAAGCTAAACTGATAATTTGGCAGCGCATAGGTACTCGTCATCTCACCTACACGCCACACACATGGATTTCAACATAGCAATTAAGTCGGGGATCCCAAATCCCTCAAGTCAAAGTTAGACATAACACTTACCTCAATCCGACGGTCAACTCAACTCTCAATTACCACTTTTCCTCTAGTTTCCACCTCCGAACCACTCGTATCTAGTCATATTAACTTAATAACATTAATTATCGCGAAAGAATCAAGTCCAATACATAATTATAAGTTTCTCAACATTTTCCCCAAAAAGTCAAAACAATAACCCCGGGTCCGCTTGGTCAAAACCCGAAATTCGGACCAAAACCCGATTAGCCATTCACCCCCGAACCCCGATATATAATTGGTTTTGGAATCCGACCTCAATTTAAGGTCTAAATCCCCAAATTTTGAAATCCCTAATTTCTACCCAAAAATCCCCAATTCAACTATGAAAATCCTAGATTCTAGGTTGAAATCTTGTTAAAAGAAGTGAAAGATTGAAAGAAGTGAGTTAAAATTACCAATGTTTTGGGGAAGAATCGGTCTTTGGAAAATCGCCTCTTGAGGTTTAGGTTTTCAAAAATGGGAGAATGAATGAAAAATCTCGTCTAAGTCCCTTTTACTCAACTGTAGATGTCGCATTTGCGACATGAGCGAAATGCGAAGGTACCATCGCAAATGCGAGAACCCTCACACCTCTGATGTCTTCGCAATTGCGAAGAAATGATCGCAATTGCGAACATGATCCTCTGCAAATGCGACAATTTGATCGCATTTGCGATCCCTGCCCCTTCCAGACTCCCTTCGTAATTGTGAAGGTAACCTCACAAATGCGAGTACCGCTGGCCTAACCTTCTAATCACAATTGCGATGCCTGATCTCGCAAATGCGAGATTAGAGGCCTGCAACAAGCTGAAGAACACCAGCAACTTTTCTAAGTTCTAATTAACTCTGTAGCCTATCTGAAACTCACCCTAGACCTTGGGCTCCAACCCAAACATGCAGACAAGTCTTAAAACATCATACGAACTTGCTTATGCGATCAAATCGCTAAAATTACACCTAGAACTACGAATCACATCAAATCAACTCGAATTTTTTCTTAATTTCACTTACATGACTTAAATATTATATCGAACCTGCACCGGGCTCCAGAACCAAAATACGGGCCCGATAACATTAATCACTTTCTTAAAATACTTAGAATTTTAGTCTTACAATTTTCATCAAAAATTCATTTCTTGACTAGGGACCTCGGAATTTGATTCCGAGCACACGCCCAGTTCCCATATTTTATTACCGACCCACTGGAACCGTCGGAATATGGGTCCGGCTCATTTTACTGAAAATGTTGACCGGAGTCAACTAAAATCAACTTTTAAGGCTAAAATTATTATTTTTCTCAAATTTCCACATAAGGCTTTTCGAAAATGCGCTCGGACTGCGCACGTAATTCGTGGAGAAATAAAATAAGGTTTTGAAGGCCTCAGAACACCAGATTGGGTTTTAAAATGCAAGATGACCTTTTGGGTCATCACATTCTCCACCTCTAAAACAAACGTTCATCCTCGAACGGACATAGAAAAGTACTTGAGCTGGCGAATAAGTAGGGATATGTACTCCGCATGTCCGACTCGGACTCCCAAGTAGCTACCTCAACAGGCTGACCTATCCATTGCACTCGAACTGAAGGGTAACTCTTCGACCGCAACTGACGAACCTGCCATTCTAGAACCGGCTCCTCCTATTAAGTCAAATCCTTGTCCAACTGGACATAACTAACACGTGGGATGGATCGTCGTGATACTTTCGGAGCATGGACACATGGAATACTGGATTAACAAAGGATAACCCTGGAGGAAACGCAAGTCTAGAAGCCACCTCTCCCACTCTATGGAGAATCTCAAAAGGCCCGATATATCTAGGGCTCAACTTGATCTTCTTCCCAAATCTCATGACACCCTTCATGGGCGACACCCGAAGTAACACCCTCTCCTTTACCATGAGTGCCATATCAGGAACTCTGCGGTCGGCATAACTCTTTTGCCTGGACTGAGCTGTGTGAAGTCAATCCTATATTATATTGACCTTATTCAGGCCTCCTGCACTAGGTTTGTACCTTGCATCCTCAAAACGCCGTCATCCCCAACGGTAATTTGCTTGGCACCACCGTGCCGAACTGTGTCCCTAAGGACCATCAAGTGCGGGTCATCATACTGTCGATCTCTGATATGCTCAAACAAGGAAGATCGAGTGACTGTACAAGCTAGAACACGACTGGGCTCTTGATGGTCCTTAGGGACACAGTTCTTGATGACTCGCACTTGATGGTCCTTAGGGACACAGTTCTTGATTGGCCAAATTCTTAACACCTGAAGCTAGAGGCCTCTCACCGACTGGATTGAATGCAAGGCTGCCCATACTCGTTGCCTTCCTACTCAATGCATCGGCCACCACAATGACCTTTCTCGTATGATACAATATGGTGATGTCATAGGCGTTCAATATCTCCAACCATCTCCTCTGCCTCAAATTGAGATCCTCTTGCTTGAACAAATACTGAAGGCTGCGATGATCCGTGAAAACCTCACACGACACGCCATTGAGATAATGCCTCCAAATCTTCAGCGCGTGAATAATGGCTGCCAACTCTAAATCATGAACATGGTAATTCTTCTCATGAACCTTCAACTGCCGAGATGTATATGCAATCACCCTACCCCCTACATCAATACTGCTCTGAGTCCAACACGAGAGGCATCACAATATACCGTGTAATATCCTGAATCTGATGGTAATACCAATACCGGTGATGTAGTCAAAGTTATCTTGAGCTTCTGAAAGATCGCCTCACACTCGTCCGACCATCTGAACGGGGCACCATTCTGGGTCAATCTATTCATCGGGGCTTCTATAGACGAAAACCCACCCACAAACCGACGGTAATAACTCGCCAAACACAAGAAGCTCCTGATCTCTTTAGCTGAAGTGGGTCTAGGCCAGTTCTTGACTGCCTTAATCTTCTTAGGATCTACCTGAATACCCTCTACTGATATGACGTGACCCAAGAAAGCGACTAAATCCAACCAAAACTCGCACTTCAAAAATTTAGCATACAACTGACTGTCCCTCAAAGTCTAGAGCACTATCCGGATGTGCTGCTCATGCTCCTCCCGAGTGTAGGAGTATATCAAGATGTCATCAATAAACACAATCACAAAGGAATCTAGGTAAGGCTTGAACATTCGATTTTCAGTTCCATAAATGCTTCTAGGGCATTAGTCAACCCAAATGACATTATTAGAAACTCATAGTGCCCATACCGCGTCCGGAAAGCCGTCTTAGGGACGGCAGATGCCCTAATCCTCAGCTGATGGTAGTCAGATCTCAATTCAATCTTCAAAAACACCTTGGCACCCTGAAGCTGATCAAACAAATCATCAATCCTCGGCAACAATTACTTGTTCTTGATGGTGACTTTGTTCAGTTGCCGATAATCTATACTCATCCTCATTGACCCATCCTTCTTCTTCACGAACAAACCTGGAGCACCCCAGGGTGAGACACTAGGTCGATTAAAGCCCTTATTGAGCAAGTCCTGTAATTGTTCCTTCAATTCTTTCAACTCTGGCGAGGCCATCCGATATGGCCGAATAGAAATAGCCTGAGTGCCCGGAACCAAATCAATGCAAAAGTAAATGTCTTTGTCGGGTGGCATCCCCGACAGGTTAGTAAGAAATACCTCTATAAACTTACGAACAATAGGCATAGAATCCATAGAAGGAAGCTCAGCACTAGGATCACGAACATAAGCCAAATAGGCCCCTTCTCGACCATACGTCGATCCTGCATATAAGAAATAACTCTGCTGGAGGAATGGCCAGGAGTCCCTCTCTACTCTAATCGAGGCAATCCCAGCCAGGCTAATATCACTGTGTTGGCATTACAAAACAAGATAGCATGATAAGCTGACAGCCAATCCATGCCCAAAATAACATCGAAATCAACCATATCAAGGAGCAAAGGTCTACCCTGGTCTCAAGACCCCCAATAGCGACTACACACGAGCGATATACACGGTCTACAACAATATCATCTCTCATAGTGGACACATATACAGGGACACTCAAAGAATGGCGGGGCACAACCAAATATGAAGCAAAATAAGATGACACGTAGGAGTAAGTAGACCCCCAATCAAATAGAACTGAAGCATCTCTACAGCAAACTGAAATAGTACATGTAATGACACCATCGGATGACTCAGCCTCAGGTCTGGCTGGAAAGGCATAACAGTGGGTTGGCCCCCACCACCCTGAACCATGTCTCTAGGATGACCTCTGACTGGCAGGCCTCCACCTCTAGCGGCATGGCCTCCACCTCTAACAATCTGGCCCCTACCTCTGGCTACATGACCCTTACCTCTAGTTGGCTGGGTAGGCGGTGCGGCAGCTGGTGCCGGAACCATGGCACGAGAAATCTGGTACTGAGGCTGAACACCCAATAATATCGGATAGGTCTCCGAACATGCCCGTAATCACAACACTCAAAGTATCCATCCTGATAATGTGGCTGTGAAAATGGAGACTGACCATGTCGAGTTGGCAGACCACAATAATAAATCTGAAGAGGAGGTGCTCTGATAGGAGCTGGTGGTGCACTATAGGCTGGCTGAGCAGAATGAGGCACATAAGAACCACGACTCCCAGAAGCACTGTGAGATACATGAAGTGTTGAATGAAATGGCCCAGGAGGAGGACCTCTACCAAAAGCACCCCTACCTCTAGATGAAGCGCCGCTAAACACACCAGAATGACGAGGTCTCTTATCTGACTCCTGACCTCCCTGCCCAATAACCATCTCGACTCACCTGGCCACATTGTTGCATCCTAGAAATAAATCTCGCTCCCAGTCTCCTTAGCCATCTGCAATTTAATAGGATGAGCAAGACCCTTAATAAACCTCTTCACCGCTCTCTCTCAGTGGGAAGCAAAAGAATAGCATGACGAGCCAAACCCACAAAATGAGTCTCATACTGGGTGACAGTCATGCTGCCCTGCTGAAGACGCTCGAACTGGCGGCGGCGCTCCTCTCTCGTGGTGATAGGCAGAAACTTCTCTAAGAAGATATGTAAGAACTACTCCCAAGTAAGAGCAGGCGACCCAGCTGGTCTAGTCAATAAATAATCTCTCCACCATTTCTTGGCGGAACCAATCATCTAAAAAGCAGAAAAATCGACCCTATTGATCTCCAATATACCCATGTTCCGAAGAACCTCATGACAACTATCAAGATACTCTTGGGATCCTCTAAAGTAGCGCCACTGAAATGAACTAGGAAAATCTTGGTGAACCTATCCAATCTCCACCGAGCCTTGGAGGACATAGCTGACCCATCATCGGGTGGTGTTCCAGCAACCGGCCAAACTACTCTAACTGGATGGGCTGCTGGAGTCTGAAACTAGGGATACATCTGCTCCAGAGTGAGGGTGGCAGGAGTCTGAGCCTCTCCTCCAGCCCGAGATACGGTTGGTACCATGAGGAATTCTCCAGTCTAGGTTACACTCTCCATAAGGCCCATTAATCGGACCAAGGCATCCTGAAGCACCAGGTGACAATAAACCCCTCTAGGACCTGAGTTGGTCTGGCCGGAACGGTCTGAGCCGGAACCTCCTCGTCGAACTCTACCCGAGGCTCTATAGCTGGAGTTGTTGCTCGAGACCTAGGCTAAGCCCTACCCCTTCCTCGGCCTTTGGCACGGCCTCGGCCTCTTCCCCTCGTAGGAGCTGCTGCCAGAGGATCCGGCTGCTGATCAGCGAAAGAAGCGGTACGTGTTCTCGCCATCTATGAGAGAATAAGAATATAAGAGTTCAATCAGTATTGAGACAACAAGAATCGCACGAAAGAGTTAAATAAAAGTAAATTTTGTTCCTAGACTTCATAGCCTCTGGGAGATAAGTACAGACGTCTCTGTACCGATCCCCCAGACTCTACTAAGCTTGTCCGTGAAATGTGAGACGTAAGCAACCTGGTGCTCTGATACCAACTTGTCACGACCCGAATTTCCCAGCGTCGGGACCGTGATGACGCCTAACACCGCATTCGCTAGGCAAGCCAATGTTAGAGGTTTATTAACCTTTTTCTGTTATTTGTCATAGATTAAAATTATTAAAACTAAATCAAGTTGAAGTAAAAGCAGAAGTGCGTAATTAACATGTCCTTTATATACTATTAACGATACCATAACTATTATTACCCAAAAACTGGTGTCACAATCCATGAACATACTATGAATATCTACAAACATTGGTCTGAATTAAAATTAAATCTGTCTCGAAAGAAAAGAAAACAGGAATGTAGAAACATAGGAGGGGTCGCCAGGGCCTACGGACGCCAGTAGGAATACCTTGGGTCTCCTGAATGAAATGCTTGCAACTGACCTCTCGATCAGCCACTACCAGCACCAAAATCTTCACAGAAAGCGCCGAGTGCAGCATCAGTACAAACGACCCCATGTACTGGTAAGTGCCGAGCCTAACCTCGACCAGGTAGTGATGAGGCTATGGCGGGGTATTTACAATAGAACCTGCATACAGTATAAAACAAAGCAAAAGGGAGTACGAGACAAAGTGAAACACTGATATGCAGCAAAAATAAAAACGGGACTCAAATATCTTATCATTACCTAACTATAACGAATCCTTAAATGAGTTACAAGACTACAGGATAAATACACATCAGAAGAAGAATACATAAACACAAACTGATGCGGCGCGCATCCCGATCCCACCATATAACCAATAACAATATGTACATTCACCCTTATTACTCCGTATCAATCAACCCTTATTATTCCTATTGCGGCGCATAACCCGATCCCACCAGACAATAACAATCCACCCTTATTACTCCTAAATATTGCACCCTTATTCTTCCTGTTACGACGTGCAACCCGATCCCACCAGACAATAACATTTCACCCTTATTCCTCCTCAATATAACACCTTTATTCCTCCTGTTTCGGCGTGCAATCCGATACCATCAGACAATAACATTTCACCTTTCATCCTCAATATATCACCCTTATTTCTCATATTGAGGCGTAAAACCCGATCCCAGCATATCAGTACCAGTCACACAATAAGAACATGAATTTCAAAATTTAGCTCAAAACCCTCTACACCAGTTGACACTCAAATCAAAGCAAACAGAAGTCTACACAATTATGAAACTTTACTCAATTAATATTGCACAGCGAGACCAACCAAAATATACCACGAAACACCGATGAACCAACTTAATCCAATAATGTAACACAATGAAACTACGGAATAATAAATACCTTCAATAAAGAGAAAAATATCTAACGAGAAGCAATTAGACATGGAAGCACTAATAAGCATGTATCAATTAAGACTGGAAGACAATATATTAGGAACGGGGAAGGGAACAGGCTAAACAGATAATTCAGCGGCGCATAAGTACCTGTCACCTACACGCCACACACATGGATTTCCACATAGCAATTAAGTTAGGGATCCCTAATCCCGCAAGTAAAAGTTAGACACAGCACTTACCTCAATCTGACGGTCAACTCAACGCTCAATTACCGCTTTTCCTCTAGTTGCCACCTCTGGACCACTCGTATGTAGTCATAATTAACTAAACAACATCAATTATCGCTAAAGAATCACGTCCAATACATAATTATAAGTTTCTCAACATTTTTCCCAAAAAATCAAAAAAATTGACCCCGAGCCCTCTTGGTCAAAACCCAAAATTCGGACCAATACCCGATTACCCATTCATACCGGAGCCCGGATATATAATTAGTTTTGAAATCCGACCTCAATTTGAGGTCTAAATCCCCAAATTTCAAAATCCCTAATTTCTACTAAAAAATCCCCAATTCCACCATGTTAAAAGAAGTGAGTTAAAATTAATTTACCTATGATTTGGGGAAGAATTGGTCTTTGAAAAACCGCCTCTTGAGGTTTAGGTTTTGAAAAATGGGAGAATGAATGAAACAAATCGTCTAAGTCCCTTTTACCCAGCTGCAGATGTCGCATTTGCGACTTGAGCTTCGCAATTGCAAAGCTCGCAAATGCGAAGGTACCATCGCAAATGGGAGGACCCTCACACCTCTTCTGCCTTCGCAATTGCGAAGAAATGATCGCAATTGCGAACATGATCCTCCGCAAATGCGACAATGTGATCGCATTTGCAATCACTGCCCCTTCCATACTCCCTTCGCAATTGCAAAGGTAACCTCGCAAATGCGAGTACTGCTGGCCCAACCTTCTAATCGCAATTGCAATGAAAGTATCGTAAATGCGGAACCTACACGGTTCGCAATTGCGATGCCCGATATCGCAAATGCGAGATCAGAGGCCTGCAACAAGCTGAAGAACACCATCAACTTTTCTAAGTTCCAAATCACTCTGTAGCCTATCCGAAACTCACCCGAGCCCTCGGGGCTCCAACCCAAATATGCACACAAGTCTTAAAATATCATATGAACTTGCCCGTGCGAGCAAACTGCCAAAATAATACCTAGAACTACGAATTTAGCACCAAATTGCATGATATTTTCAAAAAAGTTTCCAAACTTCTATTTTCTCACCCAAAGATCCGAATCACGTCAAATCAACTCGGAGTTTTACCAAATTTCATAGACATTACTTAATTATTGTATCAAATCTGTACCGGGATCCGAAACTGAAATAGGGGCATAATACCACGAGATCAAACATTAATCATAAATCCTTAGAGTTTCAGCCTTACAATTTTCATCAAAAATTGATTTCTCGAGCTAGGGACCTCGGAATTCGATTTCGGACACACGCCCAGGTCCCAAATTTTATATGGACCCACCCTGATCGTCGGAATACGGGTCCGGGTCCGTTTACTAAAAAAGTTGACCGAAGTCAACTAAGATGAACTTTTAAGGCTAAAATTATTATTTTTCTCAAATTTCCACATAATGGCTTTCCAGAAACGCGTCGGGACTGCGCACGTAGTTCAAGGAGAAATAAAATGAGGTTTGAAGGCCTCGGAACACCGGATTGGATTCTAAAATAAAAGATGACTTTTTGGGTCATCACAAGTAAGAATGTTATACATTTAAAATTTCTTCAAAGGCAAAAACTAGAAAAGTAAATTTTTTTGTAAAAAACATAAGCATACAAAAAGAGCACGAGAACATTAAACACAAGAAAAATCTATCTTTAAAAATGATGGTGGAGTGATAAGTATTTATTTATTTTGATTAAATATCTCGAATTCAAACTCTTAGCATGAAATACTTCTTTATCTTAAAATAATACTTTTTAGTATGAATCCAAATTAGTTGATCTTCAAAACGGAAAAATGAAGATGAAAAAATAAAAATAAGTAAAGCTCTTGCTTTTAGTCAATAAGAGGAACTTATATATCATTTTACAAGTTAGTAAGTGATAGGTTAGAATCATGTATTTTAGTCATAGCTTGTATTTTAATTACTGTATTTTACTCGTGTTTGAGCTTGAATGTTAGTGTATTGCACTTATTATGTGTTTTATGTCTTGTAGGAAGTGATTTCAAGTTAAAAAGATATTCAGGAGCTAAATTGAACAAGTTGGAGTTTTGAAGTCTGAGTAAAAGCTCAACGGATTAAACTGGGATCGCGTTGTCGGGTGCCAAACTTGGATGTCAAAACGTGAAGAAAATGAGTCACTCTGAGGAAACTCCACTGCCGCGCCGCATGGGGCGGCGCGACAGCGTATTTTTGTTGCTGCACGTCAGAACTTGCTCTCTGAACTTAGCCACTAGCTACCCCATGGGGCGGCGCATGGCGCGACGCGCCTGTGTAATTTTCCAAGAGTATTTGTCCTGTTTTGTCTTGGAAAAGGTAATTTCGTCGGGACTCGTTCCTACATGGTATAAATACACCAAAAACATGAATTTTAAAGGACTTTTGACCTTTGAAGCTTTGGGAGATCATTGGAGGCTACAAGACACGAGAATTCATCATATTTCCATCAATTTAATATGAGAGTTTGGATTGTAACATTAGATTGATGCTTTCTTATTTTTTAACTCCTTGTGTTGACTTCCTCCATAATTATGGAGTAATTTACTAGAGGGTTTGACGTAATTTGGTGACTGGGTTGTTGTCTATGGATTTGATTACTGCTTAATTGCTTGAATTTATTGGAAGAGCTTTAACTCTAGTTGTGACTTTATTCTTTATCTTGTTTAATCAGAAGAGGAGCATAATATTGAATATTGTTGCAACACATGCCTTAATTTATTTTGGTACTTATTTAAAGTAATCGAAATAGCTTTGTGATCTATCTCTTAAATTAAGATTGAGAAATATTCGAGAGAAGTTTCTTTCAGATCTTTCTTTCCAATAGATTCTTGCAAGTTTCACCGCACTTCACATTAGTTTATTTGCAAGATTTAGATTTAATCGAGGGAGGAGTCTGAATCAGAAGTATAAGCTAATCATCTATTGAATTCGTGAGAATCAATAGAAGCTCAAGAGTGAAATATAACAGTATCATATCCAGAATAACAATCTTTCACCTATCATGTCAACACCCTTATTTCTTACACTGATAAGAAACCAACTCTGGTAATCTCTAGTTTCTTGTAGTTAATTGTCAATTGCTTTACTATAGTAGTTAATCATAGTTTGTAATCACTCCAATTAAACCTTGATCATCCTGAATAGCAGTTAAATCATGAATTACTAGAGCATTATTTAAATCAAATCCCTATGGAGACGATAATCATGTTATACTATCTTTGGCCAACGAGCATCAATTTTGTGTTGTGTTTTGCGCTCGTTAATAAGCAATTATTTAAGGGAAAATTACGCGACGCGTTAAATATTTACATTGTATTTACCATTCATAGCTATACTTTCAGCAAATTTACCACCCGTAGCTACATTTGAATTTTATAGCAAATCCATAAAACAAGAGATTAATTGTTTGAACTGAAACAAGAGAGCAACAAGCTCTCGTAGCTCAGTTGATTAGATGGCTGTTTAATTGGCGGAGGTCTTGAGTTCAACTCTCAACACGAATTTTCGTATTTCGTCTTACTTGTATTCTTCAGTCGATACAAGTTGTACCCTTTGTATACACCATTGTATTTCACCTTGGTTGCAGTTAATATATATTTTATTCATTCCGTGAATGAATATAATTGTTTGGAAGAATACATTTGATACAGGTTGTATTTATTGCGTGAACGAATACAATTGATATATGTTGTGTGAACAAATATAGTTGACACATATTATACTCGTTATGACAAGTGATACAAGCTAAGGCTGACAAGTGGGCCGGTCCAGGACCGGAACCGGCCCAGGACCGTGGCCCATGTGTGTATTGGGCCTAAACGGGATGAACCGTTTATAACCAGGACCGGGGTGGACCGGTCCTTAGCTTGAGGCCCGCGAGACCAAGACCGTTTGAGACAGGAAACAGACTGATCCGAGCGGGCCTAAACAGTCCCAACGGCCATAATTTTTAAAAAACATTTCTTCCCGTTTGGGCATTTAAAAACTAGTTGTTTCCTCTGCCGAAATAGCCGTTGGCTATTTACAAAATAACCACTTAACTCCCCCTCCCC
>ML242914.1:21788-83064 GCA_005239495.1 Nicotiana undulata
TATATATATATATATATATATATACCTCGTAAAAAAAAGCAATGCCAAACTACTCAACCGTTTTGTACCACAAAGGAACCAAATAAACAACCAATACTCTTTCTAAAATAACCACAATAATATTTAACAACAAAATAACAAAAGCCAAGTAGTCAAAGAAACAATAATGAACATAGAATAATTAAGACAAGAACCATTTAAGTTAGAAACGGGAAATGGATCATGTTTAACAGGCAATTTGGTGGTGCATAAATACTCGTCACCTCACCTATAAACCACACACATGCATTTTCACATAGAAAACAAGTGGGGATTCCTATTCCCTCAAGTCAAAGTTAGACCAAACACTTACCTCAATTTCGCAGGCCACTCACTGCCCAATTATAGCTTTTCCTTTAGAATCTTGCTCTAACTTGCTCGAACCTAATCATAATTAACTCAACATCATTAATTTAGGCTAAATGAACTAACTTTATTGAAAATAACAATCTTTCCTAAGTTTTCTCAAAAAAAGTGAAAACCTGACCCCGGGCTCGCTTGGCCTAAACTCGGGGTTCGGACCAAATTATGTTTACACATTCACCCACGAAACCAAATATACAATTAGTTTTGAAATCCGGACTCAATTCGAGGTAAATATTCGATTTTTGCAAAATTCCCTAATTCTACCCAAACCCTCAATTTTTACCATGAAAAATCTTAGTTTTTGATTTAAAAGTGATGAAAAACAGTGAGTAATTGAAAGAGTAAAGTTTATAATTGATTACCTATGACTTGGGGATGATATTTGGTTAAGAAATTCGTTCCTAGGGTTGTGGGGTTCGAAAATTTGAAGAAGAAGAAGTCTGCCCGTTTTATATGTATTTTTTGCCAGCTATTCTGCCTCGTTTCTCATGCCAAATGATCCTGAAACTCGATTTTTATGTCTCCAATGGATTTCTTGTGAAATTCTAGTCAAAATAGGCTTTTGAATCACTCAATTTGACCTTATAGTGAAGGAGATATGTAGGTTTTAATATTTGCGACTAGTGTAGATTTTTAATACGCCGTCAGTGACAATTTCGTAATTAACGTGAAAAATCTAGCAACCTTAGTAAAATGACCATAAAATCCTCATACGATGTCCGAATTCGATGATTCTTTTTGCTACGAGTCTATAATATCGATACGGATCTAATACTTCATTCAAAACAGAAATCTGAGCTCATTTGTTCCATATGATATCATTTATACTTGAATAAACGACGTCGAAGCATAAGAAAGAACGAGTGCAGCGCAACACAACCCAAACCTATTTGAAACTCACCCGAGCCCTGGGGGCTCTAAACCAAACATGCACGCAAGTCTAAAAGTATCATACGGACTTGCTCGTGCGATCAAATCATGAAAATAATATGTAAAACTATGAATTAAACCTCAAAACTCATTATTTTTCTCAAGAACACCTAAAATAACTTAAAGTTCAATATTACCGGACGTCCGAATCACGTCAAATAAATTTTGATTCTCACCGAATTTTGTAGACAAGGCTTAAATATCATAACAAACCTGTATCGAGCTCCGGAACCAAAATACGGGCCCGATACCAACGATTTCAAACGTTAATTCATTTCTTTATTTCATTAATAATTCAGCAAAATAATTTTTCTTTCAAAAATTGATTTCTAGCACTTGGGACCTCGGAATTCAATTTCGGGCATACGCCCAAGTCCCATATTTTACTGCGGACCTCCCGGAATTGTCGAAACACAGATCCGAGCCCGTTTACTCAAAATGTTGATTCAAGTCAACTAAAATTAAATTTTTAATTCTAAAAATTATTATTTCTTATATTTTCACAAAAAAACTTTCCGATTTCACGCGCGGACTGCGCACACAAATTGAAGTAGTTAAAATTAATCTTTTTATGGCTAATAAGCCTAGAACGGAGTCTAAATTCATAAAATGACCCCTTGGATCATCACACCGAGCTTCTTTTCCGCCACCAGCAACGAATTCCTCCGGACCTTGAAGGATTTACGAAATTTGTAAGAGATACCATGTAACTTGTATGAACAAAAATTAATATGTAACTATATTTTATGAAACTTGTATTTTGGCACATCTTAATTAGTTTCTTTTTCTTCTCAATTGTGGTATTAGCACCTTGTTGTGCTCATTCCATAGGGGGAGGAAGACTAAGAAAGATATTGTCATATTTTTTTAATGTTATAATAAAACTATAACGCATTGCTTTGAATATCTCTTTCCAATATTTACGTCTTTAAATTTGAATTAAAAAATTTAGGTCACAATTCTATAATATAATTTATAAGGAATTGCTTTAGATATTTTATTACCATCTTTTTTTCTCTAACTTCTATAAAAAGTTTAAAAAAAATAAAAAGTATCTGTTGGGCCCACTTATACCCACTTAGCCCAGAACCATTAGTTTGCGGGCTTGGCCCCGGGCCGATTCCTACAAAAGGCCCACCAGGCTCGAGGCTGCAAAGCCCGTTAAATTGGGATTGGTCCGGGCCGGAATCAGCCCACTTAGGACCGACCCGCGAAGCTCACTTAAGCTCGAAACTCACATGACATCCTTAATACAAGCTAGTAACAATTGAACAATAACTAGTGATAATAATTAAATAAATTATAGCTACTAAATTGTGAACTATGATGATTTATGAAAATTTGTCTAATATATCAATAACCATACACGGCCTTCAAAGCACAAACCAGCACATGATTGTCTACGTGGCAAAATGTAAATCTAAGTTAGAACATGGAGTGTATGTAAAGAGGTGGGGCCAGTAAGATTGAGGCCCCACAACAGAAACATAAAAGACAACTCATCGTAAAAGTAACCTACCTACCAAATCCAAGCCTATCTGTTAACCACTCTTCCTCTTTCTCACCAACTTGGTCAAATTCCTTTCTTCAACCCCTCCCCCCTTTCCCCTTAGTCACGCCACTAATTAAAAGAACACCACTCATATAAAATATAAAACACAAAAATTATAATATAAATATTAATAATACAATAATAAATGAATTATATTAAATATTGTTGGATTGTAATATGTTATTTATATTACTTGCAGTCGGGTTTCAGGCCTTTGTGGTTTTTTATAATGTTGTATTTAAAAAACATATTTTTTTAGATTTTTTACGTATTAAAAAAAAAAATTCATATATAAAAAAAAGACAAAATCATAAAACTAAATACAAATTTATAATAAGCGACAAACTAATTGACCCCTTCAATCTAGTTTATCAAATTAGTCTTCTTACACGAAAATAATAATTATTATAAAAGGAAGCCTTGACGCAACAGTAAAATAGTTTTTGTTGACCTGTCGGTCACGAGTTCGATATGAAGAATCAACAACTAATACTTATATTAAGATATACTGTCTACACTAACCTTAGAAATACGGTTCTTCCGACGTGAACGAAATACTTTACGCATCAAACTGCTCTTTTTTACGCACAATTATTTATTGTAAGTTTTTTAATTTAAAAATATAAAAAGATTATACACCAATGCACATGTAATTTAAACCAAAAAAAAAAGCCCTTGGGTATGGAAAAGGCAATAGTTCCAAACAATTGCAATCAAACTCCTACCCCACCTCACCCCTCCCCCCGGGAATATATATCTTCTATGCCCTCATCTCTCCATTAGAAGTAGGACACAGAAATTAGTTTTAGTCTTATCACAAAGAAGAAGAGAAAAAAAAGGTAGAGAGTACTTATCCAACTCTCTTTGTTTCTTTCTTTTCCATTTTTTTGCTCTAAGAAAATCAAATTATTATAAGTTTTTGAAAGAATAAAATGGGACGTTCACCTTGTTGTGAGAAAGCTCATACAAACAAAGGAGCTTGGACTAAAGAAGAAGATCAACGTCTTGTTAACTATATTCGTTCTCATGGTGAAGGCTGTTGGCGTTCTCTCCCTAAAGCTGCAGGTACTTTTTAATATTAATTCAAGATTTTAATTTTTTTAATTTTTTTTTTTGAGTTTGGAGAAAGTAAATGGAAAAACTGATAAAACCCAAGTTTTTATTCTATTTCTAATTTCTTTATTAAGTTTAAGTTTTGATTTTATTGTTTTTTCATTTATTCTCTTGAAGTTGTTTCAAGGATTGTGGGACAAATTCACAAAAAATGATTTAAAAATTAGAGTTGTGTCCGTGGGTATAATTTTGGGTTATTTTGAATTTTTGTGAGTGATCTGGATGAAAATTTTGAAAAATAGTTCTTCGGAGTTTTCTATAATTTAATAAAATTTAAAATTCATTTTCAAGTGGAATTAAAAATTGTAAAACCAAACACTGATTTCAGAGAAAAATGAAAATTTCTTGAAAGAAAAGTGAAATTTGTTTGAGTTCCTTTATTTTCTTGTACAGATTTGATTATTTAGTGTTTCTTTTTTCTTGGATATATTTTTTAGGATTGCAAAGGTGTGGAAAGAGCTGCAGATTGAGGTGGATAAATTATCTAAGACCTGATCTGAAAAGAGGGAATTTTACTGAAGAAGAAGATGAATTGATCATCAAACTCCATAGTTTACTTGGAAACAAGTATGCTCACATTTATTAGTTTTAAATATATAGTTTAGGTCAATTTATTATAGATCACGTGTTTGAGCCGTAAAATTAAGAGATAGTTTGCCTACGTCATATCACATTTTCTGAACCCTACGTACCTCCTCGGGACGTAACTCTTGTCTGGATACTACGTGATTACATATTACCTGATACACTAGGCTACCCTAGTTTAGGTCAATCTAGTACTAATATACTCCTATTTCTTTGTTCCATATATGGAATTAATAAATTTTGTTTGGGTCTGTTTGGTAGCTGGGAAAGTCAATTTCTTCTTTCTCATTTGGGACCACTTGAAGAAAAAGAGAAAGAAACCTAAATCTTCCAGAAAAAAAGTTTGGTGGTTTACTTTATTTTTATTATTATTTTAACTTATACTTATTTGATATTATTTTGAAAATTTAGAAGAATTTATGTCTAAATTCACACATAAATTTAATCAATTTTACTCTTGTAATTGCATTTCATTTTTTGAGTGAACAAGACTAGAAATCTTTTATATATTTTTAGTTTCTTAATATTTTCTGATTTTTATTTTCCTTTTTGTCTATAGATGGTCTGTGATAGCTGGGAGTTTACCAGGTAGAACTGATAATGAAATCAAGAATTATTGGAACACACACATTAAGAGAAAACTCATCAGCCGTGGCCTTGATCCACAAACCCACCGCCCACTCTCCACCGCCACCGCCACCAAAAACATCTGCTTGGACTTTAGAAACACCTCTGGAGCAGCAACTCCTTTATCTCTAAATGATCAAAACCCCACAAACTATTCATCTTCACTTGAAGAAGAAACCAAATGCAGCAGTAGTACAACTGAGGAAAGACATGAGCCGTTAGAGCCGCCGGCGGCAGCCGCTACGGAGAAAAGCTCCGGTGAAGTGATGATGAATCTTGAACTTTCAATTGGGCTTCCATTTCAGGCTATGGTGGCGCAACGGCGGCCGACGGTGGCACTACCGGTGGCAGCCACCGAGTTGGTGGAGAAAGCAGTGTGTTTGTGTTGGCAAATAGGATCTCAAAGTGGTCAGCAGTTTTGTGGTAAATGTCAAACCACAAATGGATTTTACAGATATTGCTGACTCCTTTTGTTGGGGTAAATAGAGATTTTATTTTTAAAATTTTACGTTTAGATATTAATTTTTCTTTTTAAAATTATCCTTAAATTTTTGCCTCACAATTGTAATCATCATCAAGCTAGACCATTTTAACTAGTTGTATATTCTGTGACAAATTTTCTTACTTTGAAATTAGTCGTACGAAATGGAAAATGTATTTTAATTTTCCAGTTTCTAATATTAATTCCATTTTACACTAGATAAAATGTTTATTTGTGATTCTTTTTCTTTGCTATGAATTCTTTCCAAATGCGCCGATCATGTATAATCTTCTATTGAGAAATACTTTCGATACGCAGTTTATGTTTGGCTAATTAATTTAAAAAATATTTTTATATAGCAATTAGTGTTTGGCAAATTTTAAAAAAAATACTTTTATATGTATATTTTTCAAAAGTGCTTATCAGAAAAGTGCTTTTGGAGAGATCTATTTTTTGAAATTACTCTTAAAAATATTTAAAGTTTAGCTAAACACTTTAATTTTTCTTAAAAAATACTGTTGACAAATAAAAACACTTTTTGACAAACAAAAAAAAAAGCTTTTGCGAAGCTAATACCTCAAACACCAGGTGCTGCGGTCAACCTCACAAGACGAGTTGATTTTGACGAATATGGTCCAGTGAAGCAAGTATTGACAATTAATCCAGCTAAGTGACGTTTGGTTGGGGTAGTGAAAAATTAATTTTAACGTAACAATTTTTAACATTGTAAATGAGCTTTTAATAATGGCCAAGACAGATTTGTTACGAAAGAGATTTAAAAATGAGAACAATAAATATACGAAGAAATTAAGAGGGTTAAACATCTAATACATACACACATTTTAGTCTTTTAGTTCAGCCTCAGTACACTTGTTTAATGCAAAGGTAGGTGCAATGTTATAGTACCGGGTTTATGTGGATACAGTACTTTTGAAGCAGAATTTAAAACATGTAGAAATTCATTAAAAAAATGCAACAAAATGGTGTACCTGAATCTATAAATCAAATTTCTTCCCGTCGGTGACTCACAAGTCACATCCAAATTCTGAACCTAACACAAGAGTCTAATATAGTAAAAATAGCACTGGCTAACTACTTTTTGGATTGATTATTTAAAAATAGCCAGCATTTGTATCATTATTGAAAAATAGCAGCTGCAACACGGAAAGTTCCAACACAATATACTAGAGATCAATGCATCTTTGTATGAACTTCCAATATATTATGTTGGAACTCCAACACGCGAAAAGTTCCAGTATAATATAGTGGACATTGGATCACCTGTGTATGAACTTTTAGCATATTATGCTGGACCGGTATATTATACTGTAACTCCAGTATATTATGCTGGAACTCCAGTATACTTTGCTGGAACTCCAGTATAGTTAAGTTGGAACTCCAGTATATTATGCTGGAGCATTTTTTGGATTTTGAACAGTATTTTCGTTCATATTTATCTTTACGTGAAAAATGGCTAAATTTTGATTACTTTTGAAACTATGGCTATTTCTGAATGACCACTTGTGCATCTGGCTACTTTTGAATTTCTCACTCTAATATCTTGTAGCAGAGATTAGGAGAAGATGACAGACATACTGCCATAAATTGGTGAACGAGGAGGGGGTTAGATGCATTGTGGTGGGTGAGTTGGAGCACTCCGAGAGTCGACGAGACTTTGGGTATTGTAGGCGGATTACTGTAGAGGAGGTAGAAGGGGCGATGCGTAAGATGTGCAGGGGTAGATCGACAGGGCCAGACGAAATTCCGGTGGAATTCTGGAAGAGCGCGGGGCGGGCAGGTTTGGAGTGGCTCACTGGGTTGTTTAATGTTATTTTTAAGACGAAGAATGGAGGTGGAGTATGATGGTTCCGCTTTACAAGAACAAGGGTGATATCCAAAATTGCAACAACCATAGGGGTATTCAGTTGTTGGGTCACACCATGAAGGTTTGGGAGAGGGTGGTTGAGGCTAGGGTGAGGAGGTGCGTGTCTATTTTCGAGAATCAGTTTGGATTCATGACGGGGCGTTCGACTACGGAAGCGATTCATCTGGTAAGGAGATTAGTGGAGCAGTACAAGGAGAGGAAGAAGGATTTGCATATGGTGTTTATTGACCTTGAAAAAGCATATGATAAAATCTCGAGGGAGGTACTGTGGAGGTTTTTGGAGTTTAGCGGCGTTCCGGTAGCGTACATTAGGGTGATTAAGGATATGTATGATGATGCTAAGACTCGGGTGAGGACTGTGGGTGGTGATTCAGAGCATTTTCATTTGGTGTTGGGGTTCACCAGGGATCGGCTCTTAGCCCATTTTTATTTGCCTTGGCGATGGATGTACTGCCGCGACACATCCATGGGGAGGTGTCTTGGTGCATGCTATTTGCTGATGATATAGTGTTGATTGACGAGACACAAAGTAGAGTTAACGCGAGGTTGGAGGTTTGGAGACAGACCTTGGAGTTTAAAGGTTTCAAACTGAGTAGAACCAAGACACAATACTTGGAGTGCAAATTCAGTTACGGGACCCATGATGCAGACGTAGAGGTTAAGCTTGATGCTCAATTTATCCCCAAGAGAGCGCGTTTAAAGTATCTCGGGTCTATTATCCAGGATAACGGGGAGATTGACCAAGATGTCGCACATCGCATTAGAGCGGGATTGATGAAGTGGAGGCTCGCTTCCGGTGTTTTATGTGATAAGAATGTGACACCTAGATTTAAGGGTAAGTTTTATCAAGTGGTGGTTCGACCAGCTATGCTGTATGGGGCTGGGTGTTGGCCAGTCAAGAACGCCCACGTGAAGAAGATGGAAGTAGCAGAGATGTGAATGTTGAGATGGATGTATGGGTGTACTAGGAGAGGTATGATTAAGAATGAAGCGATCCGGGACAGAGTGGGAGTAGCCTCCGTGGAGGACAAGATGCAGGAGTTGAGGTTGAGATGGTTAGGACATGTTAAGAGAAGAAGCATTGATGCTCTTGTCAGGAGGTGTGAGAGGTTGACCATGGAGAGTTTGAGAAGAGGTCGAGGTAGGCCTAAGAAGTACTGAGGAGAGGTGATTAGACAGGACGTGGCGCTGCTTCAGCTCACTGAGGACATGACCCTTGATAGGAGGGTGTGGAGGTCGAGGATTAAGGTCGAAGGTTAATGGGTAGTTTTTAGTTGTTCACCGATAGTCTTAGTAGCATACATGTCCCTTCATATTCTTAGATTTTTATTATGTTACGTGGTTTTGTTCGCTTCAGGTATTTGTATTCCCTGTTGCTATTATTTGGTACTACTTATCCTTTATCTCTCCCTTTTTCTTTTCTCTTCCTTCTTTCTTCCTTTCCGCTTCTTCTTCTTGCCCTTCCTAAGCCGAGGGTCTATTGGAAATAGCCTCTCTACCTGCATTAGGTAGGGGTAAAGTCTGCGTACAAACTACCATCCTCAGATCCCACCTGTTGGGACCATAGTGGGTTTGTTATTGTTTTATTGTTCACTCTAATATCTTATATATTACACTTCATTTTATTAAATGTCAGATACGATTGCTTGATCATTAATAAATTGTCAGTATATTGGTTTGATATTGTGTAATAATAGAGGTGTTCTAGGCCTTTGAGAAATTTTGGTACGGTCACATGTGGGCTAATGCCCTCAACAGACATGGTCGGTATTATTTAAATGTATCTATTAGGTAGAAAATTCATCATGTCAAAGATGAAAACAAGAAAATAATAAGCGAAAGTACCTAGAAATTAAGGTTATATTTTTATAGGGGCAATCATCTAATTCATTGGAGTTTCTATTTTGAATTATAGTCTATTTTATTATTTTGAGAAAAATTAGCACTTTAAGGTGTAGGGTATGATTGCGGTTTTACCATGCATTTTTTGTTATAAATTTTTATATCCCACTTAGAAAAGTATATTAAAAATTACAATCTAATTAAAAATGTATTCGGTAAAAGTTTTTTGGAGCGAAATTAAATAAAGTTACCAATGCGTACGTTTAGAGGCATTCAGACGTGATTTAACTAAAGTTTGAAGACAAGAGGGATTGCTCCAATAATCAACACCTTCACCTATAATTTTAGAGTTGAGAATTTGAGTCACCAAAAGGGATCAAATGGAGTTAAAGAGAGGGATAATTTAAAAATGAAAAAACTGAAGTTTGAAAAGAAAAAAAAATTATATTTAAAATTGAAGATGAAAACATATATGTTATTCAAACAAGAAAAGCCTGAAAGATAAAGGAACAAAATTGATGGACGCGTCTATCTCTGGTTTAAATCTAAGTTAGAAGTAGTTGATTATTGAAATGAATAGAAAAAGTAGTTTTTTATAAGATAATTTTTTTTAATACAACTTACAAAAATTATCATATATGTTCCGTATTATGTGTTCATTTAATTTCTTACACGTTTTTAAGAAACATATTTAATATCTTTAATCATAATTATATTGATCTAAGAAGACTGAGCTGAGGAAAACAATATGAGTCACTGAAACGATGGCAGGAGTGCCCTTTTTTTTATCAATAGAGGGAGAAAAAACGGGCTTTGCTCCCCTTTACAATATGAAGAAAGAAATAAGGGACGAAGTTTAGACCGCTCACAATAGTTCTACCTATAGAAAGGATCATGAAAGAGGCGATCAAAATGGTACTCGAATCCATTTACGATCTTGAGTTTCCATACACATCGCACTTCCGCTCGGGTTGAGGCTTCCGCTCTGTCCTAAGACGGATCAAAGAAAAGTGGGAACTTTGCTGGTTTTTGGAATTCGACACCAGGAAGTGTATTCAGACCATCGATCGACATCGACTCATCCCAATCTTTAAGGAAGAGATCAACGATCCCAAGTTCTTTTACCCATTCAGAAAGTCTTTTCGGCCGGATTTTTTCCCCTTAAACATCTCATGTTGAAACCATATTTACTTTGTCAAAAGAATTTGTCAAAGACTTAAATTTGAGACCGAAGAGAATAACTATCTTCAAATTGAAATATTCTTTGCTCTATTAGTATTCTCAAGGCTTTATTATCTAATAATTGAGTTTGTACACTGTTGTTTCGGCAAAGGCGATTACGTATAGTGGAAAATGGCGTCCCTTAAATTACATGGCTTTTGGGTAACGTAAATCCCGCGTGCAAATTGCAAAGTGCCACACATTTCTTTTTTCTTTGCTATTAGTGAAATTACAAAAATTCCTTCGATGTTTTTTCTTCAAAACGGTTATGGTTAAGATTCCTTCCCTCTTAATTGAAATTTCAAATTTGTTCTAGGAATAACTTTTTTAATAGAGAACGTTTTCCCCTTTAGTCGATTTATGACACAAATCTGAATTATTCGGGACGACGACAACAACAATGACCTTGTAAAATCTCACAAGTGATGTGTGGGGAGGGTAGTGTATACGCAGACCTTAACTTTACCTCGATGGAGTAGAGATGTTGTTTACGATAGACCCTCGGCTCAAGAAGACGGAAAAGACAAGAAGAGACAATATATTAGTACCATCAACAGAAACCATAGAAATAATAACAACATCATAAGAACTAGAAAATAGATGAAATGCAATAACAAAAACTAGTAAATAAGGCCTAATGCTACGAAAAATGGAAGAATAGTGTGAACACAATACTAACCACTAGGAGTCTAAGACCAACAATACTATCAACTTGCCTCACCCCCAGTACGAAGTAGTAAAAAAACTTGACTACCTCCTAACCTACAGCCCCAATGCTCGACCTCTACACCTTCCTATCAAGGGCCATGTTCTCGAAAATCTGCAACCACGCTATGTCCTGCCTAATCACCTCTCCCCATTACTTCTTAGGTCGTCCTCTACCTCTTCTCTTACCCGCCAAAGCCAACAGCTCACACCTCATCACCGGAGCATCAAAGCTTCTCCTCCGCACGTGCCCAAACCATCCGAGCCTTGCTTCCCGCATCTTGTCATCCATAGGAGTCACGCCTACCTTCTCCCAAATATCTTCATTCCTAATCTTATCCATCCTAGTGTGCCCGCACATCCGCCTCAAAATCCTTATTTCTGCTACTTTCATCTTCTGGACACGAGAGTTCTTAAGTGGCCAACACTCTCCTCCATACAATATGTCCGGTCTAACCAACACTATATAAAGCTTACCTTTGAGTATCAGTGGCACTTTCTTGTCACACATGACTCCAGATGCTAACCTCCATTTTATCCACCCCACCCCTATACTGTGTGTAATGTCCTCCTCGATCTCTCCGACCACCTAGATAATCGACCCAAGGTACTTGAAACTACCTCTCTTGGGGATGACTTGTGATCCAAGGCTCACGTCCATTTCCACTTCCCTCGACTCACCGCTAAACTTATACTTTAGGTGTTCCGTATTAGTCCTGATCAACTTGAAACCCTTAGACTCAAGGGCCTGTCTCCAAACCTCCAACATCTCACTAACACCGCCTCGCGTCTCATCAATCAGAACTATGTCATCAGCGAATAACATACACCATGGCACCTCTCTTTGAATATGGTGTGTCAGTGCGTCCATCATTAGGGCAAATAAAAAACGGGTTGAGCGTAGATCCTTCGTGTAAACCTATAACAAACGGGAAATGCTTCGTGTCACCTCACACTGTCCTAACCAGAGTTTTAGCTCCATCATACATATCCTTGAGCTCTCTAATGTAAGCTACCGACACACCTTTTGCCTCCGGGCATCTCCACAAAACCTCCTCAGAAAACTTGCCATACACTTTCTCCAGGTCAATAAACACCATGTGCAGACCCTTCCTCCTATCCATGTACCGTTCCACCAATCTCCTAATAAGGTGGATAGCTTCTGTAGTCGAACGACTCGGCATGAACCCGAACTAGTTGTGGGATATAGACATAGTCCTCTTCACCCTCACTTCCACCACCCTCTCCCAAACTTTCATAGTATGACTAAGTAACTTGAAACCTCTATAATTTTTACAACACATGATATCACCTTTTTCTTGTACAACGGTACTATCTCCACCTACGCTCATATGGCATCCTCTTCGTCCTAAAAATAATATTAAACAACATAGTCAGCCACTCCAAGTATGCTCTACCCACACACCTCCAAAATTCAACCGGAATTTTGTCTGACCTGGTCGCTCTGCCCCTACTCATCTTACGCATAGCCCCTACGCCTCCTCAACCTTAATGCTCCTACAATACCTAAAGTCTCGGAGACTCTCCGAAAGCCCCAGATCACTTAGCACAATACCATGGCCCCCCTCTTTATTCAGAAGTTCATGAAAGTAAATCTGCCATCTCTGCTTAATCTGAGCCTCCCCCATCAATACTCTAACGTACTCGTCTTCGTCTTCGTTCGGCACCCAAAGCAAATATTGAATATTGAATGGGAACATGAAAATTATTGTTCTTCTAATTTTTATTTCTTTTTAAGTTTTTGTTTATATAACTTTGTTTTCAGAACATCTTAGAGGGGACAACTTTCGTGATCAACTTTGGAAAGTTGAGACTCAGTCAAAACACTAGCTCCTTAATTAATTTTCTTTCTCCTTTAGTGGGTTTTACACGACGTGAAATTGAATTAGTCGAGACTTCAAACAAATATTAAACACCGGATGGGAAATAAAAATAATAATTTTCTTCTAATTCTATTTCCTTTGAAGTTAATATTCATATAACATTTGTTATAAAACATCTTAGAGTGGACAATTATCGTGATCAAGATTCAGTCAAGACTTTAGCCACTTAATTAACTGTGAAAACAACAAATTTATTTCCTTCAGTCCTAGGTTCTTTCATCGCTCTTCTTCCTAATCAGGAACCCGTTCCAACCAAAAAAATAAAATAAAATAGTAACTCCTCTTTGATTGGCCTGAAAAATAATCCAATCTTTTCGAAAGATTTCTTTTCTTATTTGCTTTTTATTACAATATTGGGTGCGAAACTATTAAGAGTAGGTCATAATTAGGTAATGGAATATATTGACATTATGAAAGATCATATCTTGACAAGCTTTTGACCCAACCAAATCTAATCTAGTCGAATATTTCCACCCCCAAAAGGTTATAAACATTCTATTCTGACTAGCACAAAAAACACATGATTTTTAGTATCTATTGACTATGATGGAAGGAAAATGCTCTAGAATATATATGTACAGTAAATTGTTAGGTAGTCACTGACTTTGTATATTGATTAGATGCTCTAAAGTGGAAAAAAAGTTTATTTGGAGCTAGAGGCGGACTCAAGATGTTAACGTGATAGGAGCATCACTATTTTATTCAACCAATGCTCTGTAAAGGCTTTTAATGTTTAGGACGTCAAATTATTTATAATTTTCAAGATATATACATATATAAAAATATAAAAATTTTGCCGAAGTTTACGGAGTCCAATAACCGGTCAATATCACACGTAGGTGTGGAGCGTGATGCATATTAACTTGAAGGATGTCAATCTTTACAATTGTTATTATATTGATCAGTGTAGCTTGGGCAAATTAGTGTGAGGTCTTTTCTAGATGAGGAAATCAAAGGAATGAGCATATATACCGGGGGTAGTGTGCTTTTTAAAATAACTGTGGTATTTAGTCAATTTACGGGCATTTTGACTATTTTAATAGATACTATTGCTATCTTTTGCTAGTAAAATATTGTTTGGTATTCTTTAAGCTTAAAAGAGGGTGGATGAGAAATAGAGGGAAAATGAAATATTTGAGTTTTCCTTTTTGGCAAGGGACATTGTCTCATATTGGAAGACAAGCTTCGCGCTGTCGCTCGCTTGCTCGGCTTCGATTTGGACCAAATTTATTTGTTAATAGTAAATATTAACGTATTACTATTAAATATCCGTTTTTTTGGTAAACTGAAAATTAATATTAAATCCACCGGGAATATGAAGTGTCCGTTGTCCATTTTCCGTTATCCGTCTTCCATTTTTATAACGGAAAATTAAGTTTCCTCCGCGTGTTTTGTCTTCCCAGTTTATTGTTGTGTAATAGCCATTTATGTTATGACATTTTTGTTATGACATTTTTGTTATGACCGTTTTATGTAAACAATCATTCTGAAGAGTTGCACATCTTCAATTTGAGCTCCACGTTGGCTATAAATAGCCGTCCATTCTCTCAGATTTTTCATACCAATTTCTGAGTTCTCCTCCTTTCTTCTGCATTGTTTTAACTTCAAAAAAAGCAACAGTAAGTGTGATTTGCTACCGAACTTTGTGTTCGCAGAAACACTAGGATTTGAAGTACCGCTACACCAGTGTGTAATTTGTTCTTGGGTACTAGGAGAGGATTAAATTCCTTAAGAAAATACTGTGAATTCAGTGGGCTCGGATTAAATTCTGTTTATTTTACATTTTCGTTTATATGTTATTTTATCTTCTCCAGAATTATTTTACAAATACAGTTTACTAACAAGCTTAAGGAATTTAATTTGTTTTATGTATTTGTGTTATATTTACTGTTCTGGAGACTAAAACCTTGGTGGTTTTTCTACTCCCGTTTTGGAGATTAAAGCCTCCGTGGCGATTTTCTACTCCATTGGAGATTAAAATCCACGTGATTTTTTACTCCAGTTTTTAAATGTTTATTAAGCGTTTGTTTGTGTCATTATTTTACAGAAATGACGAATGACAATGAAAACCAAATTGTTCCGATGGTGACTGCCAATGCGTCGACAAGCCGAACATCACTGACATTGGCACCAACAGAGAAGCCCGAAAAATTTTCCAGGATTGATTTCAAGCAGTGGCAGCAGAAGATGTTCTTCTACTTGACGGCTTTAAGTCTGCAGAAGTTCATTAGGGAAGATGTTCCTGTTCTGCCCGACGAAACTCCAGAAAATGAATGCTTTCTCGTGACTGAGGTGTGGAAGCATTCTGATTTTCTATGCAAGAATTACATTCTTAGCGGATTGGAGGATGCTTTGTATAATGTTTATAGTAACTGTGGGTTGCGCTTGAAAGGAAATACAAAACGGAAGATGCCGCGTTAAAGAAATTCGTTGCCGCTAAATTTTTGGACTACAAAATGGTAGATAGCAAGTTTGTTATTACCCAAGTCTAGGAATTGCGAATGATTATTCACGATCTCCTTGCTGACGGTATAAGTTAAATTAATACTCATATTGAAAGTATTAATTATATTGTTTTTACTAACATAATTTTCATAGAAGGTCTTGTCGTCAATGAAGCATTCCAAGTTGCAACGATGATTGAGAAGTTGCCTCCTTTGTGGAAGGACTTCAAAAACTACTTGAAACACAAATGCAAGGAGATGTCCCTTGAAGATCTCAATGTTCGGTTGAGAATCGAAGAAGACAACAAAGATGCAGAAAAGAAAAGTCGTGGAAACTCAACAATAATGGGAGAAAACATTGTTGATGATGGTCCTCAAATAATAGGAAGAGGAAGAAGGCCTCTGGACCGAAAAGAAACCCAAGCAAGAAGCGGTTCAACGGAAATTGCTACAACTGTGGAAAAGCTGGACACAGATATGCAGATTTGTCGTACTTCAAAGAAAGACAAGAAGAAGGGTCAAGCAAACATGGTTGAAAAGCACGAAGATGTTGATTACTTGTGTGCTATTTTTTCTCAGTGCAACCTGGTGAGAAATCCTAAGTAGTGGTAGATTGATTCTGGAGCCACTCGCCATGTTTGTGCTGTTAGGGAAGCGTTTGCTACATATGCTCCCGTAGGACCCAAAAAGATACTTTCTATGGAAAATGCTGCAACGGCCAAAATTGAAGGATGTGGGAAGATATTTCTGAAATGACTTTTGGAAAGGTGGTGACTTTGAACAACGTCCCTCATGTTCCCGAGATTAGAAAGAACTTAGTCTCTGTTGGACTGCTTGTTAAGAACGATTTTAAGTGTGTTTTTGTATCTTATAAGGTTGTAATACGTAAGAATGAAATGTTTGTAGGAAAAGGTTATCTCACCGAGGGCCTTTTCAAGCTGAATGTCATGGTTGTTGAGAATAATAATAAAATTTCAGCTTCTTCTTACTTACTGAGTCAAATGATTTATGGCATATACGTTTGGGTCATGTCAATTATAAAACCTTGCAGAAAATGATTAACTTAGAAGTATTGCCTAAGTTTGAATGCGACAAATTAAAATGTCAAATATATGTGGAATCTAAGTATGTTAAACATCTTTATAAGTCAGTTAAAAGGAATTTAAATTCTTTAGACTTAATTCACACATATATTTGCGACATGAAGTCAATGCCATCTCGTGGTGGAAAGAAGTATTTCATAACTTTTATTGACGACAATACTCGATATTGCTATATGTACTTACTTAATAGTAAAAATGAAGCATTAGATGCATTCAAGCAATACAAAAATGAAGTTGAAGTGCAACTTAACAAAAAAATCAAAATGATAAGAAGTGATAGGGGTGGTGAATATGAATCTCCTTTTGAAGAAATATGTTTAGAATATGGAATTATTCATCAAACAACGGCCCCTTACACGCTCCAATCCAATGGGATTGCAGAAAGAAAGAATTGTTCATTAAAGGAGATGATGAACGCATTATTGATAAGTTCTGGTTTTGCATAACGTGTGGGGGGAAGTCGTTCTTACGGTTAACCAGATACTAAATCGAGTACCCCATAGCAAAACACAATCCATTCCATATGAAAAATGGAAAGGAAGGAAGCCCAACTTGAATTATTTGAGAGTGTGGGGGTGTTTGGCAAAAGTGCAAGTTCCTAAACCCAAAAGGGTAAAAATAGGACCGGAAACCATTGATTGTATTTTCATAGGATATGTGACCAATAGTAAAGCATATCGATTTCTGGTTCATAAATCAGAAAATCCCGACATTCATAATAATACGGTTATAGAATCAGATAATGCCGAGTTCTTTGAAAAAAGATATATATATCTGTATAAAAAGGAATGTGAGTTGATTGGTGAAGGATCTAAACAACCCCGGGAAGAAACAAATGAAAGTACATTTAATTAAGAGGATCCAAGACGTAGTAAACGTCAAAAAATGTCAACTTCATTTGGATCAGATTTTGTGACTTTCTTATTGGAGAATGAGCCTCGAACATTTAAAGAAGCTATGTCTTCTTTGGAATCATTGTTTTGGAAAGAGGCAGTCAATAGTGAAATAGTTGCCATATTGAACAACCATACATGGGAATTTGTTGATTTTCCTCCTGGAAATAAACCGTTGGGTTCTAAATGGACTTTTAAGAGGAAAATTAAAGATGATGGCACTATTGATAAATATAAGGCAATACTTGTGGCCAAATGGTATAGACAACGAAAAGGTCTTGACTATTTTGATACATGCTCTCCAGTTACAAGAATTACGCCCATACGAATGTTAGTAACATTAGCTGTAGTTTATGGTCTTAAAATTCATCAAATTGACATTAAGACGACATTCTTACATGGAGATTTGGAGGAAGAAATATACATGGAACAATCTGAAGGGTTTGTGGTTTCAGTTAAAGAAAATAAGGTATGTCGACTTGTTAAGTCCCTTTGCGGACTAAAACAAGCACCCAAATAATGACATGCGAACTTTGGCCAAACAATATTGTCAAATGGTTTTAAGATAAATGAATGTGATAACGGTTTGTACATTAAAAATGTTCCAAATCACATAGTCATTGTTTGTTTATATGTGGATGATATGATTATAATAAGTAATGACATTGCCAACATAAATGCGACTAAGCATATTCTAACTGGAAAGTTTGATTTGAAGGACTTGGGAGTTGCTGATTTAATTCCGAGGATTAAGATCCATAAGACTCCTCAAGGTCTGGCATTGTCACAATCTCATTATATTAAGACAACACTTGAAAAATTCAAGCACTTAGGGTTTAAAGTTGCAAAGACTCCAATTGACGTGAATCTTGCATTAGTAAAGAACAAAGGCCAAAGCATATCACAATTGGATTGTGCTCGTGTGTTGGGATGTTTAATGTATATCATGAATTGTACACGACCATATATAGCTTGTGCTATAAGTAAATTGAGTCGATACACGAGCAATCCAGGTCAATCTCATTGGATGGCAATGAAACGAGTTTTAGGATATTTAGAACATACCCAAGACTTTGCTTGGCACTACAGTAAATATCCTACGGTGATTGAGGAATACTGTGATGCAAATTGGATCACCGGTTCAACTGATTCTAAGTCCACAAGTGGATATGTATTCACTATTGGTGGAGGAGCGGTATCTTGGAAGTCTTCCAAACAAATTTGTATTGCCCGCTCTACAATGGAGGCTGAGTTCATAGCCTTAGATAAAACGGGTGAAGAAGCTGAATGGCTCCGGAATTTCTTGGAAGACATTCCATTTTGGCCCAAACCGTTGGCACCAATATGCATACATTGTGATAGTCAAGCGGCGATTGGAAGGTCTGGGAGCGTTATGTATAACGGCAAATCTCGTCATATACGACGAAGACATAAAACTGTTAGGCAATCACTCTCTAGAGGAATTATCACGATTGACTATGTAAAATCAAGCGATAATGCGTCGGATCCACTTATAGAAGGCCTAACTAGAGAGGTAGTTGAGAAATCATCGAGGGGAATGGGGATATGGACGAGAATAAGTCATTGTGGCGGTAACTCTACTTAGAAGACTAGAGATCCCATGATCTAGGTTCAAAGAGATCAAACAAAGTCATTTATGACGGTTCAACATTGTCATCTAAAATTTTGGTTCATTTTCGTGATGAGACAATGTTCAGTACCAAGGATAAAGCATTAAGTCTTTTTATTGATTTCTAAATTTGATACGGGGTATATCAAATAGTGTATCTACGGGATGACATGTTTAAGAATCACCTATGTAAGTGTGAAGTGTTAGCCGCTTCAAGGAGAATTTTGTAAGGCCAGTTCTCTACGCACTTATGAAACCAGGAGGTGTTCATGGCTGAAACGGACACAACAATGAGAATCAAAGACGGTTAAGGGTTGGTTGTGTGACTTATGGTTGTCTACGTATACACCAAAGCTCGACGATTCAAAGATATCAAATCTACCGATTGACCGAGTATATCAAATATTGCTCTTTTTGATGGGTATATACACAATTGATCTTTTTCTAGCTCTTAAAGAGTTAAGAAGAAGGCAAGCCTTGCGCCGTCGTTGTCGTCGCTCGCTCGGCTCGGCTTCGGCTTCGATTTCGGATTCAGATTCGGATTTGGTCAAATGATTGATTGATTAATTTTTTGGACCAAATTTATTTGTTAATTGTAAATATTAACATATTATTATTAAATATCCTTTTTTTTGTAAACGAAAAATTAATATTAAATCCAATGGAAAAATGAAGTGTCCGTTGTCCGTTTTCCATTATCCGTTATCTGTTTTCCGTTTTTGTAGCGGAAAATTAAGTTTCCTCTGCGCGTTTTGTCTTCCCGGTTTATTGTTGCGTAAATAGCCATTTATGTTATGACTGTTTTACGTATACAACCCTTCTGAAGAGTTGCACCTCTTCAATTTGAGCTCAACGTTGACTATAAATAGTAGTCCATTCTCTCAGATTTTACATACGAATTTCTGAGTTCTCCTCCTTTCTTTTGCATTGTTTTAACTTCAAAGAAAGCAACAGTAAGTGTGGTTTGCTACCAACTTTGTGTCCGCAGAAACACTGGAGTTTGAAGTACCACTACACTAGTGTGTAATTCGTTCTATCCTGGGAGGAAATAATCCACAACCTTGGGTATTAAGAGGGGATTAAATTCCTTAAGAAAACACTGTGTATTCAGTGGCCTCGGATTAAATTCTATTTATTTTACATTTCCGTTTATATATTATTTTATCTTCTCCAGAATTATTTTACAAGTACAATTTACTTAGAAATATTACCAAATAATTCCGTTTATCAAGGCTATTGGAGATAGTTAAACCTATAGAGAAAAGAATATAAAGTTATTACCCACTGCTGGTGTAATTTATATCAAACTAATAGGTGCATTGCATGACATGACATGTGTTTGTATATAGACTCATCTTACTTAATCATAATTGATTGAGACATATTTTAACCTAACAAAATCACTTAATCTGTGAATTGTTTTATCCGGGACAGAATGTAAAATAAGAACACATATACTAATAATGCAGTAATTAAAAGGATAAAAACAAAATTACCCTCACTACATCTATATCTTTAGTGATTGAATATGTTTATATTGAACCTTTTCCTTCCCATCGAAGTATGTAGATTTTGCAAATTGTAATCAATTTATGCGTAAGAATAATTGGATGTATGTTTTCTAATAACTAAATACTTCTGAATAAGTCACAAAAAATACCAAGCCAAAAGGTTGTGTATAAGCTTGCAATATTTAAGCTTTAGTTAAATTATAACTATATGACAGCACAAGAACGCGAGGGAAGATTCATACCAATTTCCAGCAATTAATGGCCTAAAGTCAAGTCTTGATGTGAATAATTTTTTTAAATAATTCGTTATATGTTTTTATTTGAAGTATATTCTTAAACTTTTTGAGATGTAAAGTTATTACGGTAATAATATTTTACAATTGAGTTCTTCTGATAATTCATTTTAATTGATAGTATAACTAATCTATTTAATTTTTCCCAAGACATTATTGATCATAAGTAAGATTTTATCAATTTTAATTTAGACAAATTTATTTCACCTAATGCAAGCATGCATATTAGTCTCCAAGAAATATAGGCATTTAGAAAATAATTAAATCTTTTTATTTGATTAAGTATATTTATCAGAGCATTATCTCCTGCATGTACTAATTTTAACACTTTGAAATCAAAAATAAGATAAGCCATCATATCAAGTGGACATCACATTTTAAAATTCCTCGAGGTTATGACAATGTTTTTTGCAGATTCTTATCATTTAATGGTCTTTTTCTTCCCTACTAAATAGAAATAACAACAATAATAATAATAAATTTAGTATAATCTCATAATGTGGGGGCCTGAGAAAGGTAAAGCGTACGTAGACCTTATTCTTACCTGATGAAAGTAAAAGGATTATTTTCGATGGGCCCCGACAAAAAAGAAGAAGAAGGAGGAGGAGGATGAGCAAGAAAAAACAGACGAAGAAAATGAAGAAGTATCACCAAATAATAACAACGAAAAAATAAGATAACTGAAATGAACAAAACAACAAGAAGTAAAAGGGATCTAAGAATAGGAAGATACGAGATTGCTACGAGTACTACTGGTAAGGAACGTGGAAACTCATGACCGTTGATACTTAATTTTACCTTCATATTTTATAAATATCATATATATTTTCAAAATATCCTTTTTGTATCATCACCAATTTACAAGAGTTATATAATTATTTGCTGTAATTTTTCCATAATTTTAACGCTTTAAAATTGATTTTCTTGGATTTAAATTGTTCAAATATTTATTAATTACCGTTTCAAATTATTTTGTGATGACTTACCGCTTGTTTGGATGGTCGTTACCCATTGTATTGTATTGTATTGTTACTTTAAATACGATGTTTGTTTTGGTTGTTACTTAAATTTTATTGTATCGTATCGTTAAATCCGTCGTTGTGTAACGACGAAATGTGTCACTTTATGTAACGACCGATTTGGTGTGGTTGCATCGTTATCTTGTCTTTTTATCTCATCTCAATTCAAACAAGGGAGAATAATCATATGCAGAAACTATTCCAAATCGGAATAGGTAAAATCGAACAAACCCTACTCAAGACAAAATCGACCAAGGATCCCACCGAATCGGAATCATGTGGCCTTGTTATTGAGCGTATCGAGTCTAAAACATGGTAATTATCAAGAATTTGAGCCAAAACAACCTCCCCGAAACATCAGCTTCCTTCAATAAACCAGTACCAAATGAATAATGTCAAAACAACGAGAAAGAACAGTTATGAGCACAGAAAAAGGAAAGGAACTATGGAAGATTTCCATATTATCTTGGACCGGGACTAGGATTTGAGTGGGGCGGCTAGG
This sequence comes from Nicotiana undulata, assembly GCA_005239495.1. Lineage (NCBI taxonomy): Eukaryota > Viridiplantae > Streptophyta > Magnoliopsida > Solanales > Solanaceae > Nicotiana > Nicotiana undulata. The sequence continues at coordinate 44,434 of ML242914.1, forward strand.
ATTTCTCTCTGAGGGGAAGGGCGGGTGTTTGAAGGCGGCAAAGACGAAAAATGGGGTCTAGGGTTTGGGTTATGGGAATATAAGGAGAATGGGGGATTTAATATGGGTCGTTGATCATTTGAGATCAACGGTCGAGATTAAGGGCGCTAGGGTCGGGTCGTAAATGGGCAGGCTTGTTGGGTCGCTTGGTTTTGGGATTCTGGGGGTCAATTGGGGTTGGGCTCCTTCGTTTGGACCTTAATTGGGCAAAAAATTAGGCATAACTTAGGCTAGAATTTAAAATTAAATAATTGAGAGAAAAATAAATTAATAAAATAGCTAAATAAGTAAAAAAGAAAAAAGATTATTATTTAAACAAATAAGTATTTACAAATGGTAGCTGAAGGTTGTACACATATTAAAAGTTATTTTGATCCTAAATAAAATAATAAAATATAATTAGTTGTAAAATATTGGCTATTATTACAAAAAAATGTAAATAGCTCAAAGATACAAATATAATTTTATGAAATGAAGTAAAAACGTTATAAAACATATATGTGGATGTAAATAATATGTTTGGATGATTAAGCGCTTGTTTGGATGGTTGTTTCACATAATTTCATAATGTATCGTATCGTATTGTATTGTATTGTATTGTACTGTATCGTTTGATGAATACAATGTTTGGATAGATTGTATCGTTTGTCGTTGTGTCATGATATCATGCACCAGCAATATGAAGAATAAATTTTGCAATATTATAAAGAAAAATTATGATACAAAATAAATTTAATATATAAAAAGGTAGAGTAAATGATAAAAAATAAATTACTTAATAATAGTTTTCTTTCCTTGTTTATTACTATATAAACTCCCCTTTCCCGTTCCCCTTTAAGGCTTAACATTATTTCTAGACCACTGTTACTACTACTATTACTCTCTCAATCTCATTCATTCTACTGTTCTAAGACTTGAGACCTTGGCCGACTGAAAGCCAAGGCCACCGGAATTCAATAGTAACTCCTTTCGCACTGTGAGCACTGCTAGGGTTCACTTGAAACCCTTGGGAACTCTGACACACTGAGATTCTGGGAGTCCTGTTGTTCTCTCCTTACCACTGTTAATTGAGTTGCTGTTGGAACTTAACTTTCTCATTTTTCTTGCTCGCTAATTTGCAACTGATGAGTATGTCACGACCCCAAATCCTAACTGATCGTGATGGCGCCTATCGTGGAACTAGGCTAGCCACTATCACATAATTACACAATTCCTTTAATAAAATTTATCAAAATCATTATTAGCAAGTATAAAATCACCTAAGTCTTTAACAAAACGTAATATAGTCTAAGAGTCTAAAACCATTCCTCAGAACTGGAGTCAACTGATCACGAGCATCTAAGAATAATACTAACACTGCTAATGTCATAAAACAATGTCTCCGAACAAAATATTAAATACTAATTAAGGAAGGGAAATGGAGAAGCTGTGGACGCTGGACAGCTACCTCGAAATCCCAAATGCTGCCGATGAACGAACTCGGATGGCTACTGCTCAGAACCAGTACCAGAATCTGCAAACATAGGTGCAGGGTGTAATGATGAGTACACCAACTCAGTAGTAATGAAAATAAATCAAGTCTGAAGATACAAAACACACAACACAAAAACCAATTCACAAATAGTAAAATACCGAGCAAATATAAAGTATACATCTAGTACATTTATGTGAAAACCAGTTTCCGTAAAAATCCCTTGAACAAGTATATTTTCAAATGTTTCTCAGTAAACTCTCAAAAATCTCAGTATGAAAAATGAAGTGAATCATAATCAAAACTCGGTAAAATATCATCATAAAACTGCCCCTCGGGCCATAATCATCACTCGTAACAATTTCCCTCAGCACCTCACCATCACTCAGTATCAGCCTCTCGGGAAACCTCACTGTCACTCATGTCTCCCAATCACTCATCACTCGGCACTCGCACTCAGTAGGTACCTGCGCTCACTGGGGGTGTGTACAGACTCCGGAGGGGCTCCTTCAGCCCAAGCGCTATAAACAAGCCTAATCATGACATCAATCACTCAGGCTCTCGACCTCTCTCATATCATAAATGTCCTCACAATATTGGCCCTCGGCCGCACTCAGTCGGACAGTCTCAACATGCCACTCGCGCCATAGATAAATGGGGTTCTCGACCCAAAAAAGTATTTCAATTCAGAAAATAATAATATCTTCAAATACGAGTGTCAACAATTTCACAAGAAAGACTGAGTGAAAAAGCATAATTATTATGTGAGGAATATCAGAAAATAGACCCAAAGGGATTAAAATAGATCGACACTAGGCCCCAAACATGGCTTACAACCCAATTATATCAAATTATAGTAGTACTATAGAGAATAAGTTTTAAAAGCAATTTCGCAACTCAATAGTTGCCTAAAAAGGTACATTTTTACAAATTTCCAGTTCGTGCACGCCCCACACTCGTCATCCAGTGTGTGCGTCACTCCAAATTCGTGAAAGGATGTAAAGTCCGGGGTTTCATACCCTCAGGACATGATTTAAAGACATTACTTACCTCAACTAGCCCGAAAAGCTACTCTGCAACCCGCTTGCCTCGCGAATCAACTTCTGAGTACTCCAAATCTATCAAGTTCATATTTTTCACATCAAATTATGCTAAGGAGATGAAACTCAATCGAAAGATATCAATTTTAAGCACAAAACCCGAAATTAGCCAAAACCCGACCCCCGAACCCGCATCTCGGAACTCGACAAACTTTATACCAAGACGATCCTCATCATCTCACGAGTCTGTACATATAAAGAACTCTGAAATCGGAATCCAAATGACCCCTCAAATCACCCCTAAAAGGTCTCTTAAACTCAAGCTCTAGTTTCCTCGTTTTTCACTGATTTTCTCCAATTAAACACTATTAATTTGGTCCTTAATCACATATAATCGAGTTTTAGGGTCCAAGATCCTTACCTCAACGAAGAACAATGATTTCCTGTCTTCAAAATTTCCTCAAAGCTCTTTTCCCGTTCAAAAATGGTGGAAAAATAGGTTATGGTCGCGGAAGGGTTTTAATTTAACTGCCCAGTTATTCTTCAATGCGAACGCTGCCCACTTCCCGCGTTCGCGAAGCACAAAATCTCCAGGCCTCAAATTACTCTTCGCGATCGTACTCACCTGGTCGCGAACGCGATGCCTAGCCTGGTCCTCTCTCCGCGAACGCGGTCAGCACCCCGCGAACGCACAGCGTAACCAACCCAGGCCTATGCGAACGCATGGGCCTTCACGCGAACGCACATGCCAATTGGGCCTGGTCCCCCCGCTGCCTATTTACACTACGCGAACGCATACCTCAGCCCGCGTTCGCGATGACCACTCAACCCAACATTCCACGTTCGCACCTCCCTAATCGCGAACTCACAGACCAAATTTCCTCAGCTCCCAATTTCCCCTATGCGAACGCGGGCCCCCTTCCGCGAACGCATAGGGTAAATTTCCTCTCCAGAAACACCAGAAAAACAACATTTACTCCAAGTCCAAAAGTGCCCGTTAACCATCTAAATTCAATTCCGAGCCCCTCGGGACCCCAACAAAATTTACCAACATATCATAAATGATCATTCAAACTTAGTTGCACTCTCGGAACACCCAAAATAGCATCAAAACACAAAAATCACATTAAATTCAAGCCTATGAACTTTGAAATTTCTAAATTCCACCAACGATGTCAAAACTAACCAAAACACATCCGATTGACCTGAAGGTTTGCAAACATATCCAAAATGACATTACGAACCTATTTCAACTTCCGAAATTCCATTCCGACCCCGATAGCCTATTTTCCACTACCGACTAGAAATCACCAAAAACTAACTTTCGCCAATTCAAGCCTAATTCTACACCGGACATCACAAAAATATTCCGAACACACTCCTAAGGCCCAAATCACCTAACGAAGCTATCCGAGCCATAAAATCCACATTTCGAGGTTGTTTATCAATAAGTCAACTCTCAGTTGACTTTTCCAACTATAAGGCTATTTTTAAAGACTAAGTGACTAAATTCTCACTACAACCATTCTGAACCCGAGCCAACCAACTCTAACACATCATAAATAGTATAACCAACCTATGACAAGGCAATAACAGTGAATATAATGCAGGTTCTACGTAACGACTGAACGGGTCATTACATTTTCCCCCTCTTAAACAAACGTTCGTCCTCGAACGGGTTTAGAAACATACCTGGAGTCTCAAACAAGTGAGATATCTGCTCTGCATCTCTCGCTCGGTCTCCCAAGTAGCCTCCTCCACTGACTGACCTCTCCACTGTACCTTCACTGAAGCTATATTCTTGGACCTCAACTTTCTGACCTGACGATCCAAAATTGCTACTGGCTCTACCTCATATGACATATCACCCTCAAGCTGAACTGTGCTGAAGTCTAAAACATGAGACATGTCACCAACATATTTCCTGAGAATCGACACATGAAATACCGGATGAACACTCGACAAGTTGGGTGGCAAAACAAGTCTATAAGCCACCTCTCCAACCTTCTGAAGTACCTCAAAAGGACCAATAAACCGTGGACTCAGCTTTCCCCTCTTTCCGAACTTCATAACACCCTTCATGGGTGATACCTTCAGCAGTACCTTATCACCTTCCATAAAAGACACATCCCAGACCTTTCGGTCCGCGTAACTCTTTTGCCTAGACTACGCCGTGCGAAGTCTCTCCTGAATGAGCTTCACCTTCTCCAACGCATCCTGAACCAAATCTGTGCCCAATAGCCTAGCCTCACCAGGCTCGAACCAACCAACCAGAGATCTACACCTCCTACCATATAAAGCCTCATACGGGGCCATCTGAATACTGGACTAGTAGCTGTTATTATATGCAAACTCCGCTAGTGGCAGAAACTGATCCCATGAACCACCAAAATCAATCACACAGGCACGCAACATGTCCTCCAAAATCTGAATTGTACGCTCCGACTTCCCGTCGGTCTGAGGATGAAATGCAGTGCTCAACTCTACCTGAGTACCCATACGTCTCTGCACGACCCTCCAAAACTGAGACGTGAACTGAGTACCTCTGTCAGAAATGATAGAAACCGGAAGTCCATGCAATGGGACAATCTCCCTAATGTAGATACCAGCTAACCGCTCTGAAGTATAAGTAGTACTGACAGGAATAAAGTGCGCGGACTTGGTCAGTCGATCCACAATGACCCAAATAGCATCAAACCCTTTCACAGTCCGTGGAAACCCAACTAAAATGTCCATGGTGATCCGCTCCCACTTCCACTCCGAAATATCTAACCTCTGAAGTAATCCACCTGGTCTCTGGTGTTCACACTTGACCTGCTGGCAGTTGAGACACCGCGCTACATACTCAACAATATCTCTCTTCATCCGCCTCAACCAATACTGCTATCTCAGATCCTGATACATCTTCGCGCACCCGGATGGATGGAATACCGCAAGCTATGAGCCTCTGCTAATATCAACTCTCGAAGCCCATCCACATTGGGCACGCAAATACGGCCCTACATCATCATAACCCCGTTGTCACCAATAGTCACATCCCTGGCATCACCTCGACGGACCCTGTCCTAAAGAACTAACAAGTGCCGGTTATCATACCGGCGTGCTCTAATCTGATCATAAAGAGAAGACCTGGAAGCTACACTAGCTAATACCCGCGGAGGCTGTGACAAATCCAATCTCACCAACTGACCCGCTAAAGCCTGAACATCAAGTGCTAAAGGCCGCTCTGCTGCTGAAAGGTAGGCTAGACTCCCCAAACTCTCTGCTCTGTGACTCAGGGCATCGGCCACTGCCTTCCCCGGATGATATAAAATAGTGAGGTCATAATCCTTGAGAAGCTCCAACCATATCCTCTGACGCAAATTCAATTCCTTCTGCTTTAGTAAATACTGTAAGCTACGATGATCGGTGAAAATCTCACACTGCACCTCATACAAATAATGGCGCCAAATCTTCAAGGCATGGACAATGGCAGCTAACTCAAGATCGTGCACTGGGTAATTCTTCTCGTGCACCTTCAACTGTCTAGACGCGTAGGCAATTACCCTACCGTCCTGCATCAATACCGCTCCCAAGCCAACTCTAGAAGCATCACAGTAGACTGTATAAGAACCCGAACCAGTAGGCAAAACCAGTACCAGAGCTGTGGTCAATGCTGACTTGAGCTTCTGAAAGCTCTTCTCATACTCATCAGACCATCTGAATGGAGCACCCTTCTGGGTCAATCTGGTCAAGGGTGAAGCAATAGAAGAGAATCCCTCCACAAAGCGACGGTAATATCCCTCCAAACCAAGGAAGCTCCTAATCTCAGTAGCTGAGGATCGTCTGGACCAACTCTGCACCGCCTCAATCTTCTTCGGATCAACCTGAATACCCTCACTGGATACCACGTGATCCAAGAAATCTACTGAACCAAGCCAAAGCTCGCACTTGGAGAACTTTGCATAAAGCTTCTCCTCTCTCAACCTCTGTAACACAACCCTCAAATGCTGAGCATGCTCTTCCTGGCTACGAGAATATACCAGGATGTCATCAATGAACACAATGACGAAAGAATCAAGGTAAGGCCGAAACACATTGTTCATCAAATGCATGAACGCAGCTGGGGCATTGGTCAACCCAAATGACATAACTAGAAACTCATAATGACCATATCTGGTTCTAAAAGTAGTCTTCGGAATGTCAGAATCCCGAATCTTCAGCTGATGATACCCGGATCTCAAATCAATCTTAGAGAACACTCTAGCTCCATGAAGCTGGTCAAACAAGTCATCAATACGGGGCAAAGGATACCGGTTCTTCACCGTAACCTTGTTCAACTGCTAATAATCAATACACATGCGCATGAAGCCATCTTTCTTTTTCACAAATAACACCGGTGCACCCCAAGGTGACACACTAGGCCGAATGAACCCCTTATCTAAGAGTTCCTGAAGCTGCTCTTTCAATTCTTTCAACTCCGCTGGTGCCATGCGGTAAGGTGGAATAGAGATAGGCTGGGTGTCTGGCACCAGGTCAATACCAAAATCAATATCCCTGTTAGGTGGCATGCCTGGCAGGTCTGCGGGAAATTCGTCTGGAATCACGGACCATAGGAACATAATCAACAGAAGGAGTCTCACTACTAACATCCCTCACAAAAGCAAGATAAGACTCACACCCTTTCTCAATCATACGCTGAGCCTTCAAATAAGAAATCACTCTACTAGGCACATGCTCTATAGACCCTCTCCACTCAACTCTCGAAACTCCGGGCATAGCTAGGGTCATGGTCTTAGCGTGACAATCAAGAATAACATGACATGGGGATAACCAATCCATGCCAAGAATCACATCAAAATCAACCATACTGAGTAACATCAAGTCCACTCGGGTCTCCAGACCCCCAATAGATATAAGACACGACCGATACACACGGTCCATAATAATAGTATTGCCCACCAGAGTCAAAGCATGAACATACGTAACTAAAGACTCACAGGGCATATTCAGAAATTGAGCAAAATAGGATGAGACATAAGAGTATGTGGAACCAGGGTCAAATAAAGCCAAAGCATCACTATGACAAATCGAAATAGTACCTGTAATCACCGCATCTGAGGCCATAGTATCAGGCCTAGCTGGAAGTGCATAAATACGTGGCTGGACTCCACCTGCTTGACCTCCCCTTTTAGGGCGACCTCTAGCTGCCTGACCACCACCCCTGGCTACCTGAGTATGTGGTGAAGTGATTGGGGCTGAAGTCGAGGGCTGAACCCTCTGCTGAGATGCACTACCAGGACGACGGGGACACTGCCTCCACCCATGTCCGAACTCTCCACACTCAAAACAACCACCTGGAGCTGGAGATGGAGACTGAAGAGAACCCCTGCCACCATGATAACTGTCGGATGAATCGTGCATAGAAGAACCCTGATATGATGATGCTCTAGAGGAGCTCTGAGCTGGAAGGGAACTAAAAGATGAACGTCCCTGATGAGAACTGCGAGGACCCTGCCCCGAAGATGCACCACTGTAAGCTGGGCGAACTGGCTGAGGAGGTCTAAATGGACGACCTCTGCTGTGTTGAAACTGCCCTCTGGAAGGGGAACTACCGAAGCTACCTGATCCCCGAGGCCTCTTGGCCTCCCTCTCCTCATGCTCCTGCCTACGAACTGACTCAATGTCCCGAGCAATGTCAACTACCTGCTCAAATATAGCTCTAGACACTCTCTCCCTGGTCATCAAAATGCAAAGTTGATACGTGAGACCATCTACAAATCTCCTGATCCTCTCCCTATTAGTAGGGACAAACTCAGAAGCATTCCTAGCCAACTTGGAAAACCTCATCTCGTACTGAGTAACTGACAACTCTCCCTGGCACAACTACTCAAAATGCCTGCGCTGCTCCTCTCTGTGGGACTGAAGAACATACTTCTCCAAAAAGATCGTGGAGAACTGCTGCCAGGTGAGTGGTGCTGAACCAACTGGCCTACGCCTCTCGAATGCCTCCCACCAAGTAAAAGCAGCACCTGCAAACTGAAATGTAGCAAATGAGACCCCACTGGTCTCCAAAATACTCGCAGTACGTAGTATCCTCTAGCATTTATCTAGAAAACCTTGGGCATCCTCACCCTCTGTGCCGCTGAAAGCCGGAGGCTGAAGTCTACTGAACCTCTCCAGCCTACGCTGCTCATCCTCGGGCATAGCTGGAACAACATAGTCCTGAACTGGGGCAACCGGTTGGGCTGGGACTACCCCCGGCGCCTGAATACCCTGTACAGCCTTCTCAGGTGTACCGGCAACTGGAGTCTGAATGCCTCCCTCGTCCTGAGCTGCAATGGCAGTAGTAGACATAGCAAATGCCTGAGCTAAACTGGTACATACTGTCAAGATCTGAGCCAGGGTCTCCTGAAGACCCGAAATGACAATGGGCACTGTCGGTGCCTGAGCCTGTCCCGCTGGAGCACCCGCGGCGGGAACCTGATCCTAAATAGTAGAGGGATCCACTAGTACTGTCCCGGCTGCTGCACGGGCTGGTCCCCTAACTTCACCACGACCTCGACCCATCGTGGGTCTGGCTGGTGTCTGTTCACCCTGATCCATAGTGCGTGTCCTCACCATCTATGAGAGAATGAAACAACAAGAGTTTAGATTTTCAAAATCAATAGAATGGCACGACAGAGTTCAAGAAAATGATATTCTTCCTAAAAGTTCTGTAGCCTCTCGAAGATAAGTACAGACGTCTCCGTACCGATCCGCAAGACTCTACTAAACCTGCTCATGACTGTTGAATCCTATGTAACCTAGTGCTCTGATACCAACTTGTCACGACCCCAAATCCTAAATGATCGTGATGGCGCCTATCGTGGAACTAGGCTAACCACTATCACATAATTACACAATTCCTTTAATAAAATGTACCAAAATTATTAATAGCAAGTATAAATCACCTAAGTCTTTAACAAAACGCAATATAGTCTAACAGTCTAAAACCATTCCCCAGGACTGGAGTCAACTGCTCACGAGTATCTAAGAATAATACTAACACTGCTAATGTCATAAAACAATGTCTCAGAACAAAATACTAAATACTAATGAAGGAAGGGAAATGAAGAAGTTGTGGACGCTGGACAGCTACCTCGAAATCCCAAATGCTGCCGATGAACGAACTCGGATGGCTACTGCTCAGAACCAGTACCAGAATCTGCAAACATAGGTGCAGGGTGTAATGATGAGTACACCAACTCAGTAGTAATGAAAATAAATCAAGTCTGAAGATAAGAAACACACAGCACAAAAACCAATTCACAAATAGTAAAATACCGAGCAAATATAAAGTATACATCTAGTACATGTGTGTGAAAACCAGTTTCCGTAAAAATCCCTTGAACTAGTATATTTTCAAATGTTTCTCAGTAAATTCCCAAAAATCTCAGTATGAAAAATGAAGTGAATCATAATCAAAACTCGGTAAAATATCATCATAAAACTGCCCCTCAGGACATAGTCATCACTCGTAACAATTTCCCTCAGCACCTCACCATCACTCAGTATCAGCCACGCGGGCAACCTCACTGTCACTCATGCCTCCCAATCACTCATCACTCGGCACTCACACTCAGTAGGTACCTGCGCTCACTGGGGGTGTGTACAGACTCCAGAGGGGCTCCTTCAGCCCAAGCGCTATAAACAAGCCAAATCATGACATCAATCACTCAGGCTCTCGGCCTCTCTCATATTATAAATATCCTCACAATATTGTCCCTCGGCCGCACTCAGTCAGACACTCTAAACATTCCACTCGGGCCATAAATAAACGTGGTTCTCGACCCAAAACAATATTTCATTTCAGAAAATAATAATACCATCAAATACGAGTGTCAACAATTTCACAAGAAAGACTGAGTGAAAAATCATAATTATTATGTGAGGAATATCATAAAATAGACCCCAAGGGGTTAAAACAGATCGACACTAGGCCCCAAACATGGCTTACAACCCAATTATATCAAATCATAGTAGTACTATAGAGAATAAGCTTTAAAAGCAATTTCGCAACTCAATAATTGCCTAAAAAGGTACATTTTTACAAATTTCCAATTCGTGCACGCCCCATACTCGTCATCCAGTGTGTGCATCGCTCCAAATCCATGAAAGGATGTAAAGTCCGGGGTTTCATACCCTCATGACAGGATTGAAAGACATTACTTACCTCAAACTAGCTCGAAAAGCTACTCTGCAACCAACTTGCCTCTCGAATCAACTTTCGAGTACTCCAAATGTATCAAGTTCATATTTTTCACATCAAATTATGCTAAGGAGATGAAACTCAATCGAAAGATATCAATTTTAAGTACAAAATCCGAAATTAGCCAAAACCCGACCCCTGAGCCCGCGTATCGGAACTCGAAAAACTTTATATCAAGACGATTCTCATCATCTCCCGAGTCTGTACATATAAAGAACTCTGAAATCGGAGTCCAAATGACCTTTCAAATCACCCCTAAAAGGTCTCTTAAACTCAAGCTCTAGTTTCCCCTTTTTTCACTGATTTTCTCCAATTAAACACTATTAATTTGGTCCTTAATCACATATAATCGAGTTTTAGGGTCCAAGATCCTTACCTCAACGAAGAACAATGATTTTCTGTCTTCAAAATCGCCTCGAAGCTCTTTCCCGTTCAAAAATGGTGGAAAAATAGGTTATGGTCGCGGAAGGGTTTTAATTTAACTGCCCAGTTATTCTTCAATGCGAACGTTGCCCACTTCCCGCGTTCGCGAAGCACAAAATCTCTAGGCCTCAAATTACTCTTCGCGATCGTACTCACCTGGTCGCGAAGGCGATGCCTAGCCTGGTCCTCTCTCCGCGAACGCGGTCAGCACCCTGCGAACGCACAACCTAACCAACCCAGGCCTAAGCGAACGCATGGGCCTTCACGCGAACGCACAGGACAATTGGGCCTGGTCCCCCCACTGCCTATTTACACTACGCGAACGCATACCTCAGCCCGCGTTCGCGATGACCACTCAACCCAACCTTCCGCGTTCGCACCTCCCTAATCGAGAACGCACAGACCAAATTTCATAAGCTCCCAATTTCCCCTATGCGAACGCGGGCTCCCTTCCGCGAATGCATAGGGTAAATTTCCTCTGCAGAAACACCAGAAAAACAACATTTACTCCAAGTCTAAAAGTGCCCATTAACCATCCGAAATTAATCCCGAGCCCCTCGGGACCCCAACCAAATTTACCAACATATCATAAATGATCATTCAAACTTAATTGCACTCTCGGAACACCAAAAATAACATCAAAACACCAAAATCACATTAAATTCAAGCCTATGAACTTTGAAATTTCTAAATTCCACTAATGATACCGAAACCTACCAAAACACATCCGATTGCCCTGAATTTTTTCACATATATCCAAAATGACATTACGAACCCGTTTCAACTTCCGGATTTCCATTCCGACCCCGATAGCCTATTTTTCACTGCCGAATGGAAATCACCAAAAACTAACTTTGTTCAACTCAAACCTAATTCTACACCGGACATCACAAAAATATTCCGAACACACTCCTAAGTCCCAAATAACCTAACGAAGCTATGTGAGCCATAAAATTCACATTCCGAGGTTTTTTACCAATAAGTCAACTCTCAGTTGACTTTTCCAACTATAAGGCTATTTTTAAAGACTAAGTGACTGAATTCTCACTACAACCATTCTGAACCCGAGGCAACCAACTCTAACACATCATAAACAGTATAACCAACCTATGACAAGGCTATAATAGTGAATATAATGCAGGTTCTACGTAACGATCGATCGGGTCGTTACAGAGTACCTTGATCTTTGCAGGCCTGTTCTCTTTACTTATGATCATGCTCTAAATATCTATGTTGTTAGAACTTTATGAACCAATATGATTTCAACATGGTGTTAGTTTTATTTGCAATCATATCATCCTTGAAGGTAGTCTATGGCCCTGTATTTTCTAGCATCTAAACTTCCTAAATCCTGAACTTCAACCTCTGTTCACTATGTGTAACTTTTGATCTTCTTGAAACTGCTTGGTCTACTACGTTTATGTATACATGAGTTTCCTATGTTTGTTGCTTTCCCATATTCATGCTTTGATTTGGATTCCAGTGTTAAAACTCCTAGGACACTAATCCATGCCCGAAATTGTTCGACTGCACTTCTCCACACTAAGTCATTTACGCACAATTTGCTACTTGCTCATTTTCTTAAAATGATCATGTCTATGTTAGTTCTAAAATCTTAAAACAAGAATGCTTCTTTGATGTCTAATGAAACCTTTGATATGTATAATCAAACCTACTATATGTGATTAACTTACATTCTCAAAATCAAGTACTTGTTTGCTAATTAGTTGTCGTGCCGAGTTTGTGATACTATTGACCTTGAATTTCCTTAATAAGCCTTCTTATTAGAACTTATGCCTGTCATGAACTAACATGCCATTCTTAGTTAAGTTTTGCTTTGCATCCTTATGCTGAGTTCTTTTTGTGAAACTACTCTTAGAATCAATCCATGACCCTGTGTGCTTTGAACTCTGATGCTTGGTCTCTTTGCTTTATTAGTTCTTGTTTTGCCAGATTCCTATAATTAATCGTGTGCATCCTAAGGAGCCTGTTTCTGTGAACGTTTTTGAAAACCCCTTGTGTATGCCCATTCTATGTATTCTACATACCTTCTACATCCTATGTGCCTCTATGTGAAGTTCGATTGTGTGCCTTGCCCCTGATTCTTGCTCCTGCTAGTTGTGGTATTAAGGGCTAAAATGTGCGTAAGCTCCTCCTTAGAATTTGAGTCATCCTAAATAATTCTAGTTTGCCTGAATTTCCATTCATGTCTTCATCATCTGTAATTGGTAATGGATGGGCAAGAGAATTGTTTATTGGGTCTCGGCTGCTAAATCTGGTTCTTGGTACTGTGGTTTTGAGCACACTATCTGCACTTGGGATATGTGCATGTCTGAATTTTAAAGCCAATTTGAAGGCCTAGATGCATCGCTGGGTTATTTTACATTTATGCTTAGGCATGTATTATTCTATTTGGGTTGTAATAATTTGTAAAATGAATTATAGGGGGTTTAATGAAAGCCTATGATACATTGGATTGGTTTTTCTTGAAGAGGATGCTGATAGGTTTGGGAATTCCAAACAGATTTGTTGGTTGGATAATGAAGTGCTTAAAAACTGTGTCGTATTCGTTGACCTTAAATGGAGGACTCACAAAGCCATTTGGTGGTAAAAGGGGATAAGACTAGGGGACCCTATGCCTCTTTACTTATTAGTGATTGCCATGGAGTATTTGCAAAGGGAATTCAGCCAATCGGCTCTAAATAAGGACTTCAATTTTCATCCAAGATGTAAAGGATTAGGAGCGATTCATGTATGCTTTGCTGATGATCTATTGATGTTCTGCAGAGCTGATTTGAAGTCAATCAAATTACTGCAGGATGCATTTATGAAATTCTCAAGAGCTTCAGGTCTTCAAGAAAATCCAGATAAAAGTTCAGTTTACATTGCAGGTATAAATGAGAGGATGAAAGAACTTATCTTGCAAGAATTGGGATATAATGAAGGCAGACTACCATTCAAATACTTAGGGATACCATTAGCTCCAAAAAAGCTATCTAACCAACAGTGCTGACCACTAGTTGAAAAAATAACTGTAATGATCATTTGCTGGACCTCAAAATTACTATTATATTCTGGAAGGTTACAATTCATTAAGTCAATGATATTTGGGATGCAATCTTATTGGTCTCAGGTATTTTTATTGCCAAAGAAGATTAGCAAGATGATAGAGGCAATATGTAGAACTTATCTGTGGACAGGTCAGGCTAATATATCTAGAAGAGCTTTGGTAGCATGGGACATAATTTGTTTACCACAAACAATGGGAGGCTTGAATGTGATTAATCTCTGTAACTGGAACAAAGCTGCAATAGTGAAGCACCTGTGGGAAATCACAAAGAAGAAAGACTGCTTATGGATAAGATGGGCCGATTCTTATTACATAAAGAACATGAACATTGACACCATGCCTATACCTAAGAGTGAAGCTTGGGTTGTAAGGAAGATTATTGAAAAAAGGAATTTAATACTGAATTTACCAAGCTTACAAGGCAATGTACATGAAGGAATGGAATCCTTATAGAACACGAATGGTAGATTCAGTATTAAGAAGCTCTATAACTTGCAAACTCCTCAGAGTCAGAAGGTTTACTGGAAAAGTCTGATTCTACATCCTCATATACATCCTAGACACAAGTTCAATTTGTGTCTGGCCATACAAAGGAGATTACCAACAGTTGATCGACTGAAGAAAATGGGTATTTCAAGTAGCTCAATTATGTGTGTTCTGTGGTCAGGAAGTGAGTTATTTGAACATTTGTTTTTTGAATATTGATACAAAAACACTATATGTAAGAGATTACTAAACTGGTTGGGAATTCAAAGACAGATTCAAGCTTGGGAGGAGGAGTTGCACTGGGTAGCTTATTATATTAGGAAGAAAAAAGGAATTGGCAATATTATTGTAGCAGTGTTTGGCATGTCGATGTACAGTTTATGGAGGGACATGAATATACCTAGATTTAAAAATGGGAGCACTTCAGCAGAGCAAATATGCCGAGAGATCACTACATATATTCATATCAAAATCCATCAACACAACAATTGGCAGAATCACATGGAAGCCTTGAACAGATACCCATAACTAGTCTTATACTTGTATTTTCTGTTTTCATGATAGTAGAATGCATGTATAGGCTGTGATACATATAGTAGTCTAGTATAGTTATATAGTTGAGACATCTGTGAGATGTTGGATTCAAGTGCAGTCTAAATAGAACAAGAAACTGGTAAGCAGGGTCCTACTATGTACAAATCAATTTTCTGACAAAAGAAATGATAGTTTATCGAGAAAAAAAGACCGGGGGGGCGGGGGGTGAGAAGCGAAAACATAACACGAAATTGATGCTCGATAATCAAAGATAGTATAGTATAATATCGTCTCCACAAGGATTGAATTTAAATAATGTTCGAGTAATTTCATGGTTAATTGCTATTCAGGAGGATCAACACTTGAGTAAATGATCATAAACTAAGTTTAATAACTAAAATAGAGCAATTGAAAGCAAGGAATTGGAAATTCGTTAAGTGGTTCTTATCAATGTGAGGAATAAGGGGTTGACAGGATAGATGCAAGATAACTATTTTGGATTTAACTCTAGTTTAATTCATTCTAATGTTCTAACGATTCTCACGAATTCATTCGATGACTAGTTCAAATGTGTAGTCAAGACTCCTCTCTATAATGAATCTTAATCCTACGAGATTAACTAATATAAGCACTGTGAAGTATGCAAGCATGCGTTAATGGATTGGTCCTTAGGAAAACATCTCTCGAATATTCTCCTAACTTGGTTTAATAAAAAATTCAACAAGCTCTTCCGATTTCTTAAGTAAATCAATGAATTAAATCAAATAAGATAATTCAAAGATATTCCTCTTTTGATTAAATAAACTGATGAATACAGTTGCAACAATTCAAAACTCTATAAACGAATTCAAGCAAGAAATAAAGTAAAAATCCACAAATATTTATCAAAACAACATATCTGTCAAACCCTAAAGTAAACTACTCCATAATCAATCTAACTTTACAATCCAAACTCTCATATTGAATTTATGGAAAGATGATAAAATCCTGAGTCTTGTAGCCTCCAATGCTTTCCCCAAAGATTCCAAGGTCAAAAGTCCTCTCAAAAATGCGTTTCTAGAGTATTTATACCAAGTAGGAACGAACGCAGACGAACTACCCTCTTTGAGCCAAAGTGGGACAACCTACTAACTTTTTACACTTCATGCGTCGCACTATGCTACGCACGGTGCGTAGCATTCGTGCAATTTGCTCGGTTGTAAACTCTCTGAACTTAGCTTGTTTGACTAAATTTTGTACTGATGCTACGCATTATGCCTAGCATTAGTGTATTTTTTTGTCAAACCCAAAAACTCCAAGTCTCTGAACTTCTCAAACTTCTAATGAAATTTTATACTAATGCGACACTTAATGCCACACCTTATGCGACGCACTAGTACATTTTGCTCTAGCTCTTGCTCTTTCTTCCAACTTTTGTATGCAACGCCGGTCCAGGAGCCCCGGACGCGATCCCAGTTTAAATTACTTGGGCTTTTACTTAGACTTGAATGCTCCAAATTATTCGATTTAGCTCCAGAACATCTTCTTAACTCGAAATCATCTCCTACAAAATATAAAACACGTAATAAGTGCAAATCACCATCATTTAAGCTTGACCATGATCAAAGTGCAGTAATTTGAGCACAAAATATGGCTAAAACACGGGTTTCTAGCCTACCATCAGGGGGCTGGGAGATCCTGATGCTCGAATGAACGGGTAGAAAGCATGCCTATAGGGTTTAATTTCCTTGTTTGCTATTTGCTTTGACGTGCTTTGATTCAACATAGTAATAGAATTCATGTCTATAGGAATCACACACACCTCACCTAACTTGTCTAATACTCGTACACTATCCAAAGCATGTTAGCTTATGTAATCGCTATACTTGATTTCATGTCTACTACTGTCCGTTCTTAGACAACATGTCTATAGGTATCAATAGCCTTTGCTTAATTATTAGACAACATGCCTAAATGATATGATAATACATGTCTTTGCTAATGCTCATCTAGATATCATGACTATAGGATTTTAATCTATTAATCAACTACTTTTGTTGTTTTCATTATACTGCCCCACCTAGATGACATGCCTATAGGGATGAAGTATTATAAAATAAAGTTCAATGGTCAATCCTACCTATATGTTATTGTCACTCGCCTAGAAAGCATGTCTATAAATCAAACGTCATTAACTCTGAGCCTTCGAACAGTCTTATTGCCTCATTGCGCGAACAATTTAGAGATCATGCCTATAGGGATTTTAATGCCTTCAATTTGCAAGTTCATTAGTCTAAAGCTGTAGTGCCGCTTATACGATACTGGAAATCAAAATCACATAGAAACCATGTCTCTAGGATTTAACAACTCTAATGCGTCTTAACTCTAAAACTGTATACTGCCTAATCTGCTCGCGTGCATTTATTGTTTATGTGTGTAGGCTAACTTGGACCCTTAATTGTCTTTATGTGAAGTAATATATGTTTTGAATGTGTGCCTAGTTCTATCATTTTGAGCACCTTAAGTCTAGAACCACCCAAATAGTAGGTCAAAAGCCTCCTGGACCATATGCATGAGACGAGTAGTGCATTCATAGGACACGGTTAACAATTGAATTAGAACGCTTTAGGTAAACAACTTTAACATAGTAATTGGATAGTAGAAGATAATAGTCTGTGCCCGCTGAATAATATGAGGGTTGTGAAGTATTATTTATGTTGCGCGAGGTGATCCTTTAGGCTAAGAAACTTAGGAACCCCCTCCTTTATATGATTATTGTTCACACTTAGTCATCAAATTTAGAACAATTAATTTGTACCGTGTAACCTCTAAAGACTTATACTGATTATCTATATAGCTTAATTGTTGTCCGATTTTCTTTACACTTATGCATAATAAAACCTTTAAATTCTTTGTCTTCCCTCGCTTATATGATCACATAGGTCAATTATAACCTCATAGTCCACATAGTGTGAACTTCAAGCGGGACCCATAATTATGAACCTTGAAGAGTGCCTTACACCTTCTTTTTGAGGTAATTTGAGCTCTTACTCGATCTTTGGTAATACAGACTAGTCAAAACAGAGTTATTTGCAAATAGGTGCCCTGACACACCTTATAAATCTTTAGGTGGAGACTCTTCTCTTTTAATACTCATTTAAAAGAGTTGTCACACGTCGAAACCCGCTTTCGCGTGAAAATGGGGCGTGACAATGACTACTGATAAATGATGAAAAATGCATATTTTTGAGTATATTTGTCTATTATTTCTTATGTGAGTTGCGGGAGATTACATGCTTATAAACATAGAATATGATCATTACATGTTATTGTGTGTAGGAATGAAATTGTATGGAAGTTGACAAGAATTGGATGATTCGATGCAAAAAGAGTAGAGATGCAAGACCTGGGAGCATGCCACAATTGGTGCATTTCATGAAGGTGGGCACGAAATGTCCTAGAAGATGAACAAAAAATAGCGAAGTATGGAGGTTTGTACTGGACCTGGCACGCGAAAGGAACAAAAAAGAAAAAAGAAATAACTGGGAGCGTGCTAGAAGTCGCGCGTTGCACCAACTCTAGTGCGCGACTCAGCGTGTCCTTTTCGAATTAGGTGAGATCAAGGACGCCCCACATTAGACCTAATTGATATAAGTACATCATAAAATGTCCTTTTGAAGGGGGATACACTACTTTAGGGTAAAACAACACCCAAGTAGGCAAGAATACGCTAGGAGCAAGGAGGAATATTTAACCACAAGTTTTTCCTTCCTCTTCTTATTTTTCATTGTTGAATATGACTTTTAGTATTGTATTTTTACATACTATTGTGATCAACTAATTTATTATCTAGAGTTTTGATGGTACCTCTTGGAGGATGAATTCTTGTTATGTTTTAGTATAATTTAACCTTTAAATTTGTGTATTTGTTCAACTACGTACTTATTTTAGTTGACTGAATGACCATCGATTGACTGTGCCTATTTATTATGCCTTTCTTGAGAAAGGATACATATTTAGTTTGTTGTTGAACAACACACTCCTAACGTATGTGAGAAATCAATACATTGGGTTTTAAGGTAGGTTTAGAAATAACAAAGCCTTGACGTGGTCATAATGAGCGGTTAGATAAAGCCAACAAGCGTAGTTCGAGAGAATATGTCTAGTAAATTATTATAGTTGCTCGAGAGAGAAATAAGGAACTTAAAGTGCTCACGATCAGCAGAGAATACATAGGGGAAATTGTAGAGAACATAGTGGAAGGATTCCAACATTTGGGAAAATCTTATCTCTAGACCTCCTTAATTTTGTTTTCAACCCCTAGTTTTTTTAGTAGATAAATTTCTATTGCTTTTTGATAATCATTAGTTAATTAGTTTAAGTAACTTAAAATTTCTTCGAGCTTGTCCTCTTGGTGATATTGAATAGTCATAGCGAAACCTTAGTTATATGTGAGATTCGACTCCGGACTCTTAAACCAGGTTTTATTTGCAGCGACCGCTTATCCTTTTTAGGACTTGAGTTGGGCGTGATAAACTTTTGGTGCCTTTGCCGGGGAACTAACAGGGTAGCTGTAGCTGTAATTATTGTTTGGTGTCAAGTTTGAACTTTATTTTGTTTTTTTTAGTTTTTATTTCAGAAACATGACGTCTTGGAATTATGGGAGTTTAGGTGTTGGTAATTCTATTTTTGATCCTTATACATATTGTGAAGGAACCCACACATGGAAAAATTATATTCCCGAGAGTGAGTTATGTGAACCAACTCAATATTATGTGTGGAATGCGTGCGATATGTGTGGTGGTCTAGATGGTCATTTTCATGGTTGTGCTTATATTTCTTATCCTCCCCCAACCCCTTACTATGATGGTTCTACCTTTTCTTGTGAAGCTAATAGGAACAAAGAACCCAGAGATGATGACCTAAAAGAGATCAAGGATATGCTAAGGTGCCTTGTGGAATAAAATAATGACACACGTTACAGATACAAAGGAAAGAGGAAACTATTCACAACTTGAAGGCTCAAATGAGTCAAATGGTAGAAGCTTTGAATGTTCAACAAGTCAATATGGTGGATAGTAGCGGGAAACAATATGAATTAGAATCAACAGTTGACACTCTGATGGAGGAGGTTAGAGTAGAATGCCAACAACCTAGCCAACTAGAATTTGAGGATGCCAATATTGAAGATGTGATACTAGAGTCAGCCAAGGATAGTAATGATACAAATTTTGTTGATTCTAGTGTCAATGATATTGAGGATGTTGAAAGTCCTGGAGTTCATGTGTTTGAGCGCATTGGTCCTCACTCCAAATATTTTTCTACATTAAAATTGGATGATGATATGGAAATAGATTCATCCAAGCCGATTGAGGAGTCAAGGAATGAGGAACAAGATGCCGACATTCTGGATTTTTTTTTGCCTCAAAGACAGGGTTACACACCTCATGTAAAGGCCAAGAAGTGTAGAATACTGCTTTATTTCCAGTGGCCAGTTCGATTTTTCACCACCCTTGGAGCATAACCAAAAGCTTGAACCAAAATTTGGGGTTCAATTCATAAGCTCGCGGTGGAGGCAGAAAGTGATTCACGTCGTGTCGCGACATTAAATCAGGCGCTTGTTGGGAGGCAACCCAACTTTACCGCTTTCTTTTATTTTAGTTTTTTGTGTTTGTATTATTTGTATAGTGATGTTTTTTTTGTAGGAGCATGGAAAACAAAAGCTATTGGAAAGATGCAACAACAAGCTAGATGGTTAAAACTAAGTGTGGGGTACCCGCACAAAGGGTCATGCCTAAGAGAAGTCTGAGTACCCCATGAGCTACTAATGCTTTGGTTTTTGGCCTACCAGGGAGTTTCTTTTATCTTGTATTTTTGGGTGTGCATTGGGGACAATGCACAATTTTAAGTGTGAGGTGAGGAGACTGTATATGTGATTCCCTATGCTATTTTAGTTGTATTATTTTATGTGTGTTGAAATAATAATAATAATAATAATAATAATAATAATAATAATATTAATAATAATAATAATAATAATAATAATAATAATAATAATAATAATAATAATAATAATAATAATAATTAGGAATAAATAACCTTTTGGTTTTTCTTATGGCCACGATTCTTTTCCAAGGGATGACTCTTTGAACCGGGTTATTTTTTTTGTAGGTAGAATTTTCAAAAGGTTTTGGACTTTTCTCTACGATGGACTTCCTAGACAGTTATCTTTTTGGTTTAAAGTCTAAAGAAAAATACAAAAAGAATTTTTTTTTCCAACTGATAATGGAATTGGAAAGACTTGAGTATCTATGCTTTTTGACATGTTTTATGTTGGGGCTTAGAGGTGGAGCATTTGTGCTGAGTACCTTCTTCTTGATTATTGTGACTATATGCCTTGAGAATATGTGTGACTTCCTTTTGACGCTTGGGCTCGTTTATTGACTCCTTTTGTTACTTCATAGTGTTTGGATTATATGACGACTATGCTAGTCGCTTAAACTTGAGAGCCGAGTCTGAGCCGTCCTGAGTAAGTCATGTGCATTGTGTGAGGTAAGATTTTTGTTGTACTCTATGCCATCCCTTGTTAGTCTAGAATTTTCCCCGTGTGTGAGTCGAAGCTAAATGATTAAGTCTTGTGAGTTGAGGAAATGATATAGGCGTTTCTTTGGTTGACCTTTGAGCCTATTTTCCTACCATCGATAACATTATCCGTAGTCAGCCTTTTTGAGCCTGTAGACCTTATTCTATGGCACCCACATTACAAGACAACCCCTATTTTGTTTTAAATCGTATCTTGTTTACCCTTTATCTCTGAAAGAACTTAAGTCGCTGAAAGAGTAAAGAAAAAGATTGGGTAGCTTTTGAGTGGAACCATAGAAAGGCTAAAAGGGTGCACTTGTATGTAAAAGCCTTACTAGTTGAAAATATCAAATTAAGGAGCGTGTGAAAAAAAAGGATAAAAAATGAACGACACCTCATATATCTTTATCCGGGCTAGTGAGTATCTATATTTTGATGTGCTTAATGAAGAAGGGCTTAATTGTGTATGGTCTCACGGCAAAACATTGAATTAGTAATGACAAGAATGTTCTTGAAAGTGATGTGTGGTGTATTAAAGTGCTTAGGAGGGTTAGTAATAATTTTCCTATATATACAACCTACCCGTCCTTTAGCCTACATTACAACCTATAAAGCCTTACTTGATCCTAGATTTTGAAAACTTAAATTAGTTGAGTCTTATACTACGAGCAAGCCTATAGTACGAACTTGGGTAGCATATGAGTTTGTTTGCGAGGGTGAGCGAATTATTTCAATATGTGAATCCTTAAATTATACTTGAATTCATATTTGAGTGTGCAGACTGATTACTCTCTTTGCTTTGTTGGTGAGGGAACAAGATTTACGACAGATTGGTAAAGAACTCATATCTTTAGTTGGCACAAGAAGCGATTCATATAGAGCAATGTAGTGAGAGTCAACTTTTGAGGCTAAGATATTAGAAGAGTCACACAAATATTTTAATTAGTCTTGGCATTGGTTTAACAATAAGAAAAAGTGTGAAGAGTGCTTATGTCGGGTTCTAAGCGTTGATATAAATCATTGTTATTGATATGATACTTGAGTATGTTTTGGAATTGTGTTACTTGGCGATGTGCTTAATTTTAAATTGCTTGAGAAAGAGTAAGCGTTTAAGTGTGGGGTAGTGATAAATGATGAAAAATGCATGTTTTTGAGTATGTTTGCCTATTATTTCTTATGTGAGTTGCGGGAGATTACATTCTTATAAACATAGAATATGCTCATTACGTGTTTGTTGTGTGTAGAAATGAATTTGGATGGAAGTTGGCAAGAATTGCATGATTTGATGCAAAAAGAGTAGAGATGCAAGACCTGGGAGCATGCCATAATTGGTGCATTGCGTGAAGGTAGGCGCTAAATGGCCTAGAAAATGAACAAAAAACAGCAAAATATGGAAGTTGGCACTGGACCTGGCACGCGAAAGGAACAAAGAAGAAAAAAGAAATAACTGGGAGCGTGCTAGAAGTCTCACGTTGCACCAACTCTAGCACACGACTCAACGTGTCCTTTTCGAATGAGGAGAGATCAAGGACGCCCACATCAATCCTAATTGATATAACTACATCATAAAACGTCCTTTTGAATGGGAGACACTACTTTAGAGTAAAACAACACCCAAGAAGGCAAGAATACGCTAGGAGCAAGGAGGAAGATTTAACCACAAGCGTTTCCTTCATCTTCCTATTTTTCATTGTTGGTTATGGCTTTTAGTATTGTAGTATTACATATTATTATGAGCAACTAATTTATTATCTAGAGTTTCGATGTAACCTCTTGGAGGATGAATTCTTGTTATGTTTTAATATAATTTAACATTTGAATTTGTCTATTTGTTCAGCTACGTGCTTATTTCAGTTGATTGAATGGTCATCAATTGGATGTGCTTATTTATTATGTATTTCTTGAGAAAGGATACATATTTAGGTGGTTTTTGAACAACTTCACTCCAAACGTATGTGAGAAATCAATACAACGGGTTGAAAAGTAGGTTTAGAAATAACAAAGCCTTGACGTGGTCATAATGAGCAGTTAGATAAAGCCAACTAGTATAGTTCGAGAGAATATGTCTAGTAAATTGTTGTAGTTGCTTGAGATAGAATTAAGGCACCTAAAGTGTATACGATAAGTAGAGAATACATACACGAAATTGTAGCGAACATAGCGGGAAGGATTCCAACATTTGGGGAATTATAACTCTGGACCTCCTTAATTTTGTCTCCAACCCTTAGTTTCTTTAGTTGATAATTTTATATTGCTTTTTGATAATCATTAGTTAATTAGTTTAAGTAACTTATAAGTTATTCGAGCTTGTCCTCTTGGTGATATTGAACAGTTATAGCGAAACCTTAGTTCTCTATGGGATTCGACTCCGAACACTTAGACAAGATTATATTTGCAGTGACCACTTATCCTTGTTAGGACTAGAGTTGTGCGTGATCAACTACCTACTAATCTTCTATCTTAATTCTCAACCTCCACACCCTTCTATCAAGGTCTATGTCCTTGGTAAGTTAGAGCAGCGCCATGTCCTGTCTAATAACCAGTTCTCAGTACTTCTTAGGCCTACATCTACCTCTCCTCAGACCTGTCATGACTAACCTCTCACACCTCCTAATAGTAACAACAATGCTTCTCCTCTTCACGTGCCCGAACCATCTTAGTCTCGACTCGTGCATCTTGTCCTCCACGAGGGCCTCACCTATTTTATCCCTAGTAACTTCATTCCTAATCTGTTTGCTCTTAGTGTGCCCACACATCCATTTCAATATCCTTATTTCTGCTACTTCCAACTTCTAAACATGGAAGTTCTTGATTGCCTAAAACTCAGTCGCATAATAGGTTTAACCACCATTCTATAGAACCCCTTAAGCCTTGGTCGCACATTTTTATCACATAAGACACCAGATGTTAGCCTCCATTTCATCCACCCAACTCCAATACGATGAGTGACATCCTCCTCAATCCCCCTGTCACCTTGGATAATAGACCCGAGATACTTGAAACTACCTCTCTTGGGAATGACTTGAGTATCAAGCTTCACCTCTAGTTCCGCTTCATGAGTCCCGTCGCTGAACATGCACTCTAAGTACTCTGTTTAGGTCCTGTTCCCCTTGAAACCTTTAGACTGAGGGTCTTTCTCCAAACTTTTAGTCGTACGTTGACCCCACCTCACATCTCGTTAATCAGCACTATGCCATAGTCGAATGACATACACTATGGAACCTCCCCTTGAATGTGTCACGTCAGCAAATCCATCGCCAAGGCAAATAAAAACGGGTTAAGAGGCAATCTCTGGTGGAACTCCACCACAATCGAGAACTGTTCCAAGGCATCTCCCATAAGACCCGGGTCTTAGCACCATCGTATGTGTCCTTATTCACCATAGTGTATGTATCAGATTATCACTTACCTCCAAACATCTTCAGAGAACGTCCATTGCGACATTATCATATGCTTTTCTAGGTTAATTAATACCATATGCAAGTCGTTCCTCTCCCTACACTGCTCCAGCAATCTCCACACAGTATGATGGCTTCCATAGTCGATCGCCTAGGTATAAATCCGAACTGGTTCTCGAAAATAGACACAAACCTCCTCCTTACCCTGACTTCTATTAAATAAAAAATCAAAGATATTTTCATACACTTATTCAAATCTCAACGATCAACAACAGTAGCAAATCAAAATTTATTTCTTTTTTATTAAAACTTTATATTTTTTTACTTTAAAATACTTATTTTTTGAAAATATTAAATTATAAACCTGCTATTAGTACAAATGGGACCCCAAAATTTTTGAGAGCCTAAAGCCCTTACTTTGGCTGCCTTACCTTCCCGCCTCCCTTGGTTAATGGATGTAAACAAATAAGTTGCATAAATGTTTTTTATTTCGGATTTGATCATTTGCCATTTGGCATTTGAAACTCACTTATTGATCAATCAAAATTTGTGTTGGTTTGGTGTACTAAGAGGGGTAAAACACTACCAACCTAATTTTTTAATTTTATTTTTAGAGCTTAAATCCAAAATTCTTTATTTAAAGATGGAGAAATTTAACTATCTCACCATACTTCTCGTGCTTAATCATAAATGTTTGGTTGTGTATGATTAAAAGCTTTGTTTGGATAGAGTGGAGATCAAGACAAGGGACCTATATATAAATATTTTCCTCTATTTTTTAATTAAAGCAGAGGAGTGGGAATTCGATACCCTCCAATTATTGCTTGTGTATTTGTTGTAAGTTTGTACACCTATCACACTATCCATCTAGAGACAGGATAAAAAATAAATAAAAGGGAAAGTACACGTTGACATGTTTGGAGGGTAGGTAGCTCAAGCTTGAGTGTTTCTTGGGTACATTTAAGATTTTTTCCATGCTGCAAATTGAAAAGAGTAAATCTATTTTATTTACTCCTCCCCCAATGTGTGTAACTTGTAAAATAATTGATGTGAATATGTTAATTTTGTTTTTAATTTCAGCAACGGTTCGAGCCATGGCAGTAACTACTAATGCTTGCATAAGAGTAGATTGTCTATATCCAGTGACGGATCCATGATTTTTAAATTATGGGTGCTTAATTATTTTTTATCTGCAAATTACTATTGAGACTGGGTGCTCAAGTAATATATTTGTGAATTACTAATTATATTATATAAATAATAGTGTGTGACTCAAAAAGTAATGGGTGCTTAAGCACCCAAAACCTATAACATGCATCCGCCACTGTCTACATTACACTTCTTGGAGTGCGGTCCTTTCCTGAACCCTGCATGAATGCGAGATACTTTGTGCTATACTGCCCTTTTTGTTTTAATCTCGACAATAATGAGTATTTTTTATGTAACACCCCGGAAAAAAATAAAAATAAAATAATTTAAAGTACTTAAGCATTATTAAGAAAGTCGATGTATGCTAATTATATTATTTTGTGCCGACGAAGAATGTTAATATGATCGGTATCAATTGGATATGATAATAAGTGTACAAGACATATTATAAGTGATGTGGGGTCTAAGGAGAGTCCCAAGTCTAAGTCAAGTTGGAAAAGTTCATGATAGACTAAAGTTTCAAATGAGTACGCACAAGATCAAACTTTGGACAATCATATCTACATATATATATATATATATATATATATATATATATATAATGATTTATGCGATTCGCAACCTATCAAATGAAAGGTCATCGAGTCTAGTTTGTAACTCTTCAAACCGTTCGTCATTTGGACACTACTACAAAAGTTATGGCCAAATTACCAAAAGCTGGCAAAATTTTATACTACCGCGCCGCCGTGCAAATTTCCAGAACACTTCAAAATGTCGTTTCCAGACACATATTTCACTACCACGGCGCCCCATGCGCCATAGCGGTGCAAATTCTATTTTTTTATCTTGGAACCCGACCCTATTTTGATATAAGACTTCGGGGGTTATTTCCCCACTTCATTTTGGGTGGATTTTTGAGCTCTTCTCCACTCTCTCAAGCCCTCCAACTTCTCCCATCTTCAAGGTGAGTAATACCTACTAATTTGGTGTTTCATTCCATCAATTCAATCCTAATACTAACTCAATCCACCATCAAATCTTTAGATCTTCAAGAAATTTCTTCAAGAATTCAAAGGAGGGTTTTGCAATATTCCTTCTAAAAGGTAATCCTACACCCTTAGACTTAAATATATTGATTTATTGTAGGAATATGAATATGAATTAAGTATTGAAACTCTAGGTGTGGTGATTGTAAGCCATAAATTCCTAATCTAAATACATAATTATTGTAGAGATTGAGAGGTGATTATTTGATGAGATTTTGTTGGTTGGGTGTGGTTGGATGATCATACATGTGATGTTGGAAGTTATAAATTATTAAAAAATGAAGGTGGGATAAGTTGTTGGAAAATGGTGGTAGTTGGATGAACTAATTCTATGGTTATGAGATTTAAAGATTTATGTCTACTAGGTGTTTGATAAAACGTCTAAATGACTTACTGTATAGAAACCTTGCTAATATTGGTGAAATTGTGTTGCATTGTTGTAGATTGAAATTTGGTTAGTGTGGTGGACCATTGTAGTATTATTAAGGGACGAATTTCAGATTTTAGCCGTTCGGAGGCCTTTTCACACGAGAAGTCCATTTTTGAGTATCGGGTTGTCGTCTTTGAGGTAAGTATCTTGCCTAACCTTGTGTGGGGGAACTACCCCTTAGGATTGAGTCTTCAATTTTTGGTTGTAGCCCGTGTGTGCGAGGTGACGAGTGTGTACACATACTTATTTGCTAATAGATTGGCCTTTTAGGATTCGTAGGCTCATATGTCACCTGTGTATGAGTTGTAATTGTTAACTTTGAATCCTTCGTTGTTAATTTCATTATTTCCTGCCTAAATTAGAATTACTTGCTTTTGGATTCTTTCGTTGGCTATTTGATCTTAATTGACTTAACTGAATATTTTATCGCTCTTATCTTCATGCTATATTTGCTTCCTAAAACTGCCAAATTGACCATATTAGTGTTATCTAGCCTTATAGTTATTTAGCCGTGGTTAGAACATCCGCTCGTTAGTGTCAAGCATGCCCGTGAGTCTTACATTGTGATTTATATGATTCTTCTCTTATGTGCTACTTGGGTCTAGTTGATAAACATTTATGTTGTTGATATTTCTTTGATGTTGCCTATTACTGGGTGTTTGTTTAAGCTGAGTTCTATTCCGTGAAATTAACTGTTTAGGTGAGATTGGTTATATCTGTTTTCCCTTGCGGGGATCGTGTGGTTTCTCTTATTATTCCTGTTGTTGATGATGGTGTTTGCCTTGTTGACTCCCTTGCCGGGTTGTTATGGTTTCTATTACTATTTATGTTGTTAACGATATTGTTGTATTGTTGACTCCCTTGCCGGTATGATGTGATTTATGGTTCATATTGTTGATTTTCCTTTCCAAATTGTTGTTATTGATATTGTTTGGGTGAGGAAGAGTGTAAAGCAAGAAGGATGATGCCGTGTATTTATTTATTTATTTATTGTGAGGAAGAGTGTAAAGAACGAAGGGTGATACCGTGTATTTATTTATTTAATTATTGTGAGGATGAGAGTGTAAAAATACGAAGGGTGATGCCGTGCACTTGTTTTGGTGAGGATGAGAGTAAAATCACGAAGGGTGATGCCCTGCACTTGTTTTGGTGAGGATGAGAGTAAAAGCACGAAGGGTAATGCCGTGCACTTGTTTTGGTGAGGATGAGAGTAAAAGCACGAAGGGTGATGCTGTGCACTTATTTTGGTGAGGATGAGAGTAAAAACACGAAGGGTGATGCTGTGCACTTGTTTTGGTGAGGATGAGAGTGAAAGCACGAAGGGTGATGTCGTGCACTTGTCTTTGCATTTTATTTCATTGTTCTAAATTTGGATATTCCTACTGATCTCTTACTGCATTTATTGCCAAGATTTGATGTTCCTCATGTACTTCATGGAAATTTCTGAGTTACAAATTGAGTTTCGTTAGATAAATCTTGAGGAGATTTTGATCAAGGGATTTTATTGAAAGGTATTATTGAGAAAAATAATGGTTTTGAAATGATTATATTTGAATGAATTTTACATCGAAGGTATATTTGAAAAGCACTAGTCTTGCCTAAAATGATATTTGGAAGTCATTTATTGGGAATGCGTCTTTGGAAAGTTTCGTATTTTGAAAGAAACTATGTTTTACCTAATTTTCTCTATTAAATATACTTATATCTACTTTTGGAGAAAGTATGTTTTCAAAGGAAACTCCTCCATACTAAAATGATTTTATTTGCAAAATTTTTCATATAAACTGCTGTTTAAAGGTTTCCACCAGTTTATGGATTTTAATGGCTAAGGCCCGATGTGAACAAACCGACGTAGAGTTGAGTTATTGGTGTTCTCTATTGTATTGTGTTTCCTTTCGGTTTGGCTTGTTTTGTTGTCCATCTTTCTGTGTATTTTTATGATGTTTCGTTGGTTACTTTATGTAATTTCATTCCGCATTATATCGTCATTGTTGTAAATTATTCGGTGAAGTCTTAGATTGATGTAGTGTTCGGTTATTTCTGTATTCATGTCAGTTTATCTTGTTAGACCAGCGGTGTCTTGACTATTCCTCGTCACTACTCCACCGAGGTTAGTCTTGATACTTACTGGGCACCGCTGTGGTGTGCTCATGCTTCACTTCTGCACATTTTTGTGTGCAGATCCAGGTATATACATTGTTAGTAGCTGAGTGGATCGTTGCCGAGGAGACTCAAGGTAACCAGCTGCTGCGTTCGCAGGCTTCAGAGTCACCTTCTTACCAGTAGCATTCATATACTGTTGTATTTATTTCCAAACAGTTGTATTTAGAAGTTGTAGAAGATTCGTAGAGCTTATGACTTGTATTACCGGATTTTGGGAAGATTTGTAAATTCTGTCAAGATTCTATATCGAGACTGTTAGTTTCCTTTTATTATTGTTGTTATTCAGTAACTGTTAGGCTTACCTAGTCCTTAAGACTATGTGCCATCACGATACCCAACAGAGAGAAATTTGGATCGTGACATTGTATATGCATTTGTTCAATAAAAAGGTAACAATTAACAAATTGTAAATGTTCATTTGGAATCAAATTATGTTCCACTTAGAAACACACCTAATTACTCACTATAGAGTTGTGTAAGATCTAAGCTTTATTTGGATTGAGTGGAATTCAAGGCTTAGGCCTATGCAAAATTTCCCTCAATTTTTTGTTCCAACCTTAGGAAGTTGGAATCAATCCCTTCCTATTATTTGATTTGTGTTTGTTATAACTTTGTACTACCACTTCCTATGCAAAGCATAGACAATGCCAGAAAGAAAAAAGTGAAGAACATGTGACATGTTTGGAGGGTAGGTAACCAAATTTCTATTTTAAATTGTGGAAAAGGAAATAACATGAAAACACTTTGTTATTTGTAGGTTGGTGGATGGTGCGAGGGAGGGCTACAGTCATGTGCTAGTACGATATATTATGTGTCTTTTCATTTTTCTTTTTTGATTTTTACGTAGTGTTTGGTATCGGGTCCGACAAAATCCAGATTCGTGCTGAGAAGTCCTATATTAAGAGTTAAAGTTTCTTAAAAAAAGGCGATTTCATGCTTATGATTTGAGTTAAGGATATGAAATACTTAAAACTCGACAACAATCATGTTGGTAACTATGAAATCTTTAATCCAACATTAATGGGAAAAATCATGTTAAACATTTCTTCTTATTAATTAGAGCAATATGCTGTTTGAAGAAAAAGTAAGCAATGCTTTTAAAAGTCAATTATTTGGAACCAGATGGAATAACAAACAACTTATTTTACTCTTTTACGTCATATTTAAGGAAACAACAACATTGCAAGTTCATGCATCGATCTTAGGACAAAAAATACCTAAAAAAAGAAGAGAAAAGAAACCTCAATCACCATATCATCCTCAGCAAGGACTATGGCGACTTGTCTTTATATTTAATTGTTGTAAATTAATGAGAAGCGGAGCTAGAATTTAAGCTCTTTGAGTTTTAAATTCTAGAATATCAATATTAATAGTAAATGAGTTCTGAATTTAATTCAATATAATTTTAATAAACTTTTAATATAAATACCAAAATTTACCTAAAGTTATTGAGTTCGGCCGAATCCATAACTAACCTTCTATCTCTCCCTCGGTGGAAATGTAATCAACACTCAAACATCCACATTTTCATTGTAATTGCAATCACATGTATGCTCCCCT
The DNA here is from genome assembly GCA_005239495.1 of Nicotiana undulata. NCBI lineage: Eukaryota > Viridiplantae > Streptophyta > Magnoliopsida > Solanales > Solanaceae > Nicotiana > Nicotiana undulata. The sequence goes on from ML242914.1 coordinate 76,034, forward strand.
TTTTCACATGTTACCATTTCCAACCTACCTAACTCTTCCAAGTTCTTTGCGCTATTTTTGCCGGAGAGAAAAGAAATTTATGCAATGTAAAAAAGAATTGAACTATCAGGTCATTTAAAAAATATTTATGGGCAAGTCTCGTTAAAATGCAGAATATTTAATCTTGAAAAATAAGACATATTATCTACTATAACATATAAATATATTTCTTACCCAAACTGTATATATAAATTAAGCTCTGGTATATATTATCATTTATTTTTGACATGTAATAATCTGTGTGATTGCTTTTGCTTACTTTTATTTGTTACTGATTAACACCTTTGTCTAATTAAGAAGATACGGACAAAGTCAAGTAATCATGTTAATTCTGGACCATAACGAAATAAAAAAGGTGATGTTAGTCAATTATTTATTAGATTACTGGTATCTGTCAAATGAAATCATCATTTTTACTTTGACCAATTATTATAACTTTAATAAAAATAATTATTCTATTGGCTGCTAAAATTTCCGTTCTATTTAGAATGACACGTATTGATTATTTGTTTTATTCTTCTGCAACAAACCAATTTAGTAACAAATGGCAAGTAGCAGTTTTAAACAATTTTGTTTGCAACTACTACAAATTTCATACACGAACGAACAAAAAGGATGATTAACCTGCAATTTGAATATTGTTACGAAGAATAATGGATTTCACTTTGTATTTGTTAAAAAAATTGAATATTCGTTGCTTTTGAGAGATATTAGCAGACTAGCGGACAAGATAAAGAATTGGGAAATACCATGAATTGGGGCTTCAATCAATAAAAAAGGTCTTGACTTTTAAATTTAATACACTTCAGTTCCTTTTAAATTTTTTGAGTAATTACCAAGCTGAATTTTGAGAATTTGGGTATTATATGAAGGACTTATTCAATAAATTTTGTTTTAATTTGAAAAAATCTAAAAAACAATGCGCCATGAACGCCCCGAACGCCCGAGCGTACGCCCTGAATTGCTGGATGTGCGCCTCTTGAGACTTTCGCCCACACCATCGCTCCAGGGCGCTTTTAGTGCGCCTCGCCCCGGATCGCCCCGAAAACACCTTTTAAAACACTACTTATCAACATAATTGTGCTGAACAAATGGTAAGATAGCATCTTTCTTGGCAACATAAAACTAACATTTCATCGATTAGTAGAACTTTAAGAGGCATTCATATTTTTATTTTGGTTTAATGTTGAAAATTTTACCTTGATTGACACTGCATATCGCCCGCTTGTTCTATAAAAAATTAAGTGTCTATCAATTAGTTCCAACAAAGCGGCAACGTCTAACTAGAATTCATTCAATCTCGATATTATTGGAGAAAGAGGCGGATCAAGGATTTTAACGAGATGAGGATATTAATATTATGTTCAATCATCCTACAAGCTTTTAATGTTCAGGGTGCCAACCATTTTCAAGGTATACTGTAACGATCCGGTCGGTCATTCCATAGCATTTGCATTATTATTGTTGTTATTGCCTTGTCATAGGTTGGTTATACTGTTATTAATGTGTTAGAGTTGATAGGCTTGGAATCAAAATGATTGTGATGAGAATTTAGTCACTTAGTGTTTAAAAATAGCCTTAAGGTTGGAAAAGTCAATCGAGAGTTGACTTATTGGTAAACAACCTCGAAATGCGGATTTTATGGCTCGGATAGCTTCGTTCGGTGATTTGGGACTTAGGAGTGTGTTCAGAATAATTTTATGATGCCCGGTGTAGAATTAGGCTTGCATTGGCGAAAGTTAGTTTTTGGTGATTTTTGGTAGGCAGTGAAAAATAGGCTATCGGGGTCGGAATGGAATTTCGACAGTTGGAACAGGTTCGTAATGTCATTTTGGATATGTCTGCAAAATTTCAGGTCAATCGGAGTTGTTTTGGATAGTTTCGGCATCGTTGGTGGATTTTAGAATTTTTAAAGTTCTCAGGCTTGAATCCGATGTGATTTTGGTGTTTTGATGTTATTTTTAGTGTTTTGAGAGTGCAACTAAGTTTGAATGATCATTTATGGCGTGTTGGTATAATTAGTTGAGGTCCCGAGGGGCTCGGGATTGATTTCGGGTGGTTAACTGACTCAATTGGAGTTAGAGAAATGGCTGTTTTGCTGGTGTTTTTTCACATGTATTTTACCCTATGCGTTCGCGGAAGGTACCTCACGTTCGCATAGGGGAATTATGGGAGCTGAGATTTTTGCACTGTGCATTCGCGGTTAGGCTGGTGCGATCGCGGAGAGTAGAGGGCCAGGTTAGTGCGAACGCAGGGGTGCATGTGCGTTCGTGTAGGGTTAGATCACCTGAGGGACCCCAGGCCATTTGTTCTGTGCGTTCGCGGGCCTGGGGGTGCGATCACGATGGATTGACTGGGGGAAGAAGTGCGTTCGCGGAGCGTTGACCGCGATCGCGAAGGTCATAGGGGGCTGGTTTGTGCGAACGCGAACCTTTGACCGCGATCACGAAGGGTATTGACCTGGGCAGTTAAATTAAAACCCTTCCGCGGCCATAACCTATTTTAACACCATTTTTGAACGGGAAGAAGCTTTTGAGGCGATTGTGAAGAGAGAAAATCAGTGTACTTCATATAGGTAAGTAATTTGGACCTTAAAACTCGATTATAGGTGATTAAGGAACATAATCTCAGTGTTTAATTCATGAAAGTCAGTAGAAAAAGTTGGGGTTAGGGCTTGAGATTATGAGACCTTTAGGGGTCGATTTAAGGGGTCAAACGAACTCCGAGTTTAGCGTTCTTTATATGTACGAACTCGTGAGATGATGTCGAGTTCCGGGACGCGGAACCGGGGTCGGGTTTTGACCGATTTTCGGATTTTGTGCTTAAAATCGATATTTTTCAATTGGAATTCATTCCTTAAGCATAATTTGATGTAAAAATATGAACCTGGTAGATTTTGAGCATTCAGAAGTTAATTCGAAAGGCAAGCGTATTGCAGAATAGTTTTTGGGCTAGTTTGAGGTAAGTAATATCTTTAAATCATATCCTGAGGGTATGAAACCCCGGACTCTGCACCCTTTCACGGGTTTTGGAATGCAAAGGTTGGAACTTTGAAAATAAATTCCCTATTTAGGCAACTATTGAGTTGAGAAATCGATTTTAAAGCCTATGCTTAATAGTATTTATATATATTTGATATGTTTTGGGCTGTAAGCCATGTTTGGGGCCTATTGCCTATTTATTTACCCCTTGATGACTGATTTTACTATTTTCCTCACTGATATGTTATGATTTTCACTCAGTCGTTTCTTGATAATTGTTTTGACACTTAGAGTATTTTAATACTATTTATTGAAAATGAAACACTGTTTTCGGGTCGAGAACCCGGTATATTTATAGCCTGAAGGGCATGTTGAGAGTGTCTGACTGAGTGAGGCTGTGGGCCATTATTGTGAGGATGTTGTGATATGAGAGAGGCTGCGGGCCAATATTGTGTGTGATTTATTCCATGCTGTGGCTTGTTATAGCGCTTGGGCTGTAAGAGCCCCTCCGGAGTCTGTACACACCCCTAGTGAGCGCAGGTACCTAATGAGTGACGTTGCCCGTGGGGCAGATACTGAGTGACTGTGAAGTTGCCTGATGGGCTAATATTGAGTGAATGTGAGGTTGCCTAATGGGCTAATATTGAGTTACTGTGAGGTTGCCTGATGGGCTGGTACTGAGGGAAATTGTTACGAGAAATGATTATGGCCCGAGGGGCAGATTTATGATGATTTTACTGAGTTTTTGAACTAGGATTCACTTTGTTTTTAAAATTGATTTTTACTGAGAGTTTTACTGAGATATATTGAAATTATAATTGTTTCAAAAGATTTCAGGAAATTGGTTTTTGAACTTATGTATTTGATGAAAACTTATGGTGACTTGGTGATTTACTCTTTCTGTGAATTGGTGTATCTGTTCTTTGTGTTTCGTATTTCTCAGATTGTGATTTATTTTCATTACTACTGATTTGGCGTACTCATCATTACTCCCTGCACCTCTGTGTGCAGATCCAGGTACTGGTTCAGAGCAGTAGTCATCCGAGTTTCGTTCATCGTCAGCTTGGGGATTTTGAGGTAGCTGTCCAGCGCCTGCAGCTTCCCCATTTCCCTTCTTTATTTAGTATTAGTATTTTATTCCTAGACTTTGTCTTGACGATAGCAGAGTTAGTTTATTTCGTAGATGCTCATGACATGTTGACTCCGGGTCTTGGGGACGACTGTAGACTGTTAGCTTAATTGTTTTGTTTAAAGATTTCGAAATTTATATGCGTGTTATGAATTGCTGAAAATAAATTGAGATATTTGAAAAGAAAAATGTGAAAATTCTTAGTGTTGGCTAGCCTAGTTCCACGATAGGCGCCATCATGACCTATTAGGATTTGTGGGCGTGACATATACATATATACATATTGCTTACCCTAAAATCTGGATAACAATTAAACTTGTATTGTGATTTTAAGGATATGTGATTTCACCCAATACTAATTAATAAACGAGAAAGTAAATGACTGAATTGAACTATAAAATAAATCAAACCAGTATACAAGCTGAACCTCGACCTCGAATTGATATATCCTCGAGGTGGTAGTAGTACAAGAACGATAAAGATAGAACAATTTTGGTGAACAGTAAGCAGAGCAATAAGCAAGAAACAGATGATTGTATATATTTTTCTCAGTGAATAATGATGATCCCTACAAATGAATGGAATCCTTCTGTATATAGTAGAGGAGTCCTAATTAAGGTATACTTCTAATTACAGAAGAAAATCGCATAAACAGTTGATTAACTGCTATATATTTGATCCGTTCTGAGATGCACGCCATGATCCTCGACCAATCATAGATGTCTTGCTTTTCCGTTACAAAACTATCCCGATATTACCCGAAGTCTATCTCTTCTGGCCTCGATTTATATCAACCTCGATCTAGAAAGAGGCTTCAATTTCGGACTCAACATCTCATCTCTTCGATGCAACGTCCCAATCTCGATCAAATAGTGAAATCGGGTAGCCCCGATTTCTACCGTATACAGATAATCCCCTCGTTTCTTAGAATATAATGATAAGAAATGATCTGAGCCTCGATTTTCCTATGACCTCGGCAGACAGTGATGTCATCCTCATGATGTAAGCCATGGAAGTGATCGAAACGTCCCGTCAGTACAGTTCCCCAAACCATTAATGCGCATTAGTGCGCGATCAGCCACGAGTGTCGTCGAACCGTCACCGTAAATCTATAAATATGGGTTCTTTTGTTGAATCAAACTTATTTCATCTTCATTAGCTATTCTAAGCCTTTAACTCTCTTAATCTCTTCTCTTTCATCACTCCTTAGTAGGGCTGGGCATATATCGGGTATAACCGATAGCTCGAACCGGAAAAAGCTTATTGGGGTATCGATATCGGGTTATTGGGTTAACAGTTCGGTAACGATTTTGTATTTTTTCACTATTGGGTTATCGGATCAAGCCACAGTTTGCCCAATTTATTAAGGGGTAGCGATAAACCAATCAGATTTAATAAAATTAGAATTTTAACCTTAAGTATATAAATACATCTAGGGCTCCATTCTCTCCTTTTCTCCCAATTTTCCCAACCGTATTCAAGATTGAAGTTTCAAAGTACACTCTTAAGATTCTGATTCAATTCTTGAATAGTTCTTCTTCAAAATTCAAACTACAACCACAATCTTAGAATCTTAGTGTAAGTTTATATTCCAAAATTACTTCTTTGTTAATAACACATTTTGTTCCTTTCTTTTGAGTTTTACAATAGAGTTCGATAACAAAAATATCGGATTTTTGATTGTTTTAGATTCTTTATTTGTGCTCATGTTTTAGTACTATGTTTGTACTTGTTAATTTTAAGGTGAAATTGCTACTACTTTGTATTGTTATTAATGCATTTGGACAACTGTTGTTGAAGAATTAACACTATTTCAGTTGTGTTTAGACACATGTTGAATTACTAGTACTCTTGTTTCTCTTGCTACTATTGGACTCTGGAAAATAATATTGATCACTTGATTATGGTTTGGCAGAAAACCAAAAAATTGTAATTTATGTTCCTGTTAACTAATATTTCCATTGAATTGGAGATGTAATGCTTGTGGAGTTGTAGTATCAATTTTTGAGATTGCACAGGTCATGGATTTGTCAAAATGAAACATGCTTCAAATATTAGTTGTGACTAGAACGCCGAATTGGATAGTATACTATATGTGAATTCTTATCGTTTTTACTTAACTCCAGTGAATTATCTTCTCTTTTTTGCTTAACTCTAGATTGAGTTATCTTATAGGGTAAACTGATAACTGAACCGATAATGATCGATAACCAATTAACCGATAATCGATAACTAATATCTTATCGGTTTGATTATCAGTTTATCATATTTGTAAACCGATAACCGATATGCTAAACCGATAATATACATAACCGAAACCGAACCGACCGATGCCCACCCCTACTCCTTAGGCTATCTTTGATAGTTTTGAATGACCAGAACTTACTACTTCCTCTTTCTTCTACTCGTATAATGGAAAAAACATCCAAAACCGTTCCACAAAATGAAAAAGCTTCCTCTTCTTCTTCACGGCCGGCCAATGATAAAACGTTGGCGGAACCGCTCCCTAGGGAGTATGTTCCCATCCCTTGTGTTCTAAAGTCTGACTTCAAAATCGAGAATCCTCCATCGGTCCCTGGCCGATGTGAGCACATATCGAGATATATCTGCTCGACAACAGTGGGATATCTTGAGGACATAAAAAGGGATTTCAACTGGGGGACAAAGTTGTAGAGATCCCTTCTCCCGAAGAAAGTATTACCACCCACGTGGAAGGGTATCTAAGTGTTACACTAATCCTTTCACGTTGGGTCCCCTCGATCCAGTTATCATAGACTTCTGCAAGAAATACCATGTGACCCTTGGACAAATTGACCCTTCTTTCTAGCGCATCGTGATAATGCTCCGGTTCTTCTCCAACGAAGTCGGGGGGGGGGGGGGGG
>ML242914.1:83138-100186 GCA_005239495.1 Nicotiana undulata
TCCACAGGGGGGGGGGGGGGGGGGGGGGGTGTGCCATTCACCATCGACCACCTTATTAGGTTATACATCCCTCGAATCTTTCGAGGGTTTGGCTGGTTATGACTGTCATTTTGTGGAGGGTTTCTTATCTATTGCATCTCCCTTGAACAAATTAACCCAAAAGGGTGCCCCTTTCAGGTGGTCAGAGGAGTGCGAGGAGAGCTTTCAGAAGCTCAAGAATACTTTGACTACAACTCCAGTTACCATCAACTTATTGTTCTTATACATTGTACTGTGATGCTTCTCGGATCCATATTGGGTGTGTTTTAATGAATAAGGATAGAGTGATTGCTTATGCTTTGTGCTAGTTGAATCCCCATGAGAAGAACTACCATGTTCATGATTTAGAGTTGGCTGCCATTGTTCATGCGTTGAATATTTGGAGGCACTATCTCTATGGTGTGTCTTGTGATGTATTTACGGAACATCGGAGCCTCCAACACTTGTTCAAATAGAAGGATCTCAATTTGAGGCAGCAGAGAGGGTTGGAGCTGCTAAAGGACTATGACATCACTTTTCTATATCATCCAAGGAAGGCCAATGTTGTGGCCGATGCCTTGAGTAGGAAGGCGGTGAGTATTGGTAGTCTTGCTTTTATTCCCGTTGGTGAGAGACCTCTTACTGTTGATGTTCAGGCTTTAGCCAACCGCTTTGTGAGATTGGATATTTCGGAGCCCAGTCGAATTTTTGCTTGTATGTTTTCTCGGTTGTTTTTATTTGATCGCATCAGAGAGCGCCAGTACGATGATCCTCACTTACTTGTACTTAAGGACAGGGTTCAACACGGTGATGCCAGGGATGTGACTATTGGGTATGATGGGGCATTGAGGCGAGGTCGGATTTGTGTGCCCAATGTGGATGGGCTACATGAGTTGATTCTTCAAGAGGCTCACAGTTTGCGGTATTCCATTCATCCGGGTGTCGCGAAGATGTATCAGGACTTGAGGCAACACTATTGGTAGAGGATAACGGAGAAGGACATAATGGGGTTTGCAACTTGGTGACTTAACTGTCAGCAGGTGAAATATGAGCATCAAAGACCGAGTGTCTTGCTTCAGAGCATAGAGATTCCAGAGTGGAAGTGGGAGCGGATCACCATGGATTTCATAGTTAGGATCTCATGGACTTCGAGGAAGTTCAATACTATTTGGGTGATTGTGGATCGGTTGACCAAGTCTGCGCACTTCGTTCTAGTGGGCACTACTTATTCTTCAGAGCGTCTGGCTGAGATTTACATCAGAGAGATTGTTCGCCTTCACGGTGTGCCGGTTTCCATCAATCCAGATAGAGGCACACAATTCACATCACAGTCTTGGAGAGCTGTGCAACGAGAGTTGGGCACTCCGATGGAGTTGAGTACAACATTTCAACCTTAGAAGAACGGACAGTCCGAGCGCACTATTCAGATATTGGAGGATGTTCTACGTGCGTGTGTCATTGATTTTGGGGGTTCATGGGACCAGTTTCTGCCACTCGTTGAGTTTGCTTACAATAAAAGTTATCAGTCGAGCATCTAGATGACCCCGTATGAAGCTTTGTATGAGAGGCGATATAGATCTGCGGTGGGTTAGTTTGAGCCCGCTAAGGCTAGACTTTTGGGGACAGACTTGGTTCAGAATGCATTGGACAATGTTTAATTGATTCAGGAGAGGCTTTGCATGACGCAACCTAGACAGAAGAGATATGCAGAAGGAAGGTGCGTGATGTGTCTTACATGGCTAGGGGAGAAGGTTTTGCTGACGGTTTAACCCATGAAAGGTGTTATCCTGTTCAGGAAGAAGGGCAAGTTGAGACCTCGGTTCATTGGGCCGTTTGAGGTACTTTGGAGGATTGGTGGGGGGTGGGGGGGTGGCTTACAAACTTGCCTTGCCACCTAGCTTCTCGAGTGTGCATCCAATATTTCATGTTTCCATGCTCTCAACGTATGTTGGTGATCCGTCTCATGTTTGAATTTTAGCAGGGTCCATTTTTTATGGTGATTTGACCTATGATGTGGTGCTAGTGGCTATACTGGGCCGACAGGTTTGAAAGTTGAGGTCAAAGGATATAACTTCAGTAAAGGTGTCGTGGAGAGGTCAGCCAGTTGATGAGGCTACTTGGGAGACTGAGCGGAAGATGCGGAGAAGATATCCACACCTATTTGTGACTCCAGGTATGTTTCTAGACCCATTCGAGTACGAACATTTGTTTAAGAGGTGGAGGATGTAACGACCCGGCCGGTCGTTTCGAGAGTTGTAGCCCCGTTGTGATGACCCAAAGGGTCATCTTATGAATTAAGACTCTATTCCGGTCTCATTAGCCTTAAAAAGACTAATTTTGATTACCTCGATTTGCATGCGCAGTTCGGGCGTGAATACAACCTTTATGTGAAAATATGAGAAATAATAATTCTTAGAGTTAAAATTTGATTTTTAGTTGACTTTGGTCAACATTTTGAGTAAACGGACCCGGATCTGTGTTCAGACGATCCCGGGAGGTCCGTAGTAAAATATGGGACTTGGGCGTATGTTAGGAATTGAATTCCGAGGTCCCTAGCTTTAGAAATCAAGTTTTGAAGAAAATTATTGTGCTGGATTTTTAATAAAATAAAGAAATGAAGTAATGCTTGAAATCATTGGTATCGGGCCCGTGGTTCCGGAGCACGGTACATGTTTGTTATAATGTTTAAGTACTATCTGTGAAATTTGGTGAAAATCGAAGTCCATTTGACGTGATTTAGACGTCCGGTTGAGAAAATAGTGAATTTGAAGTGTTCTTGAGAAAATCATGAGTTTTGAGGTTAAATTCGTAATTTTAGATGTTATTTTTGTGATTTGATCGCACGAGCAAGTTCGTATGATGTTTTTCGACTTGCGTGTATGTTTGGTTTGGAGCCCCGAGGGTTCAGGGTGAGTTTCGAATAGGCTACAGAGTGTTTAGACTTAGAAAAACTCAGCTGGTGCATCTGGTGTCTTTCGCCAGGCCTCTAATCTCGTAATTCCGGGATCACGCTTCGCAATTGCGAAGTTAACAAGCCTGGGAAATGCGATAATTTTGTCGCAAATGCGAAGAAGGCCTGGGAAGGCCATCCCCGCAAATGCGAAGGTCCCCAGTTGTCGCAAATGCGAAGGCTGCAGAAATTGCGAAGGTTCGCATTTGCGATGCCTTTCTCGCAATTGCGAGCTTCGCAAATACGAAGCTCCAGTCACAATTGCAACATCCACAGCCTGTTAAGTGGGACTTAGACGGGATTTTCACCAATTTTTCAATTCTCTCAAATCCTAAACCTCCATAGGCGATTTTCCAAAGACCCAAACTTCTCCAAATCATAGGTAAGTGATTTTTAACTAATTCCTTTCAACATCTTGCAACTTTTAACAAAATTTCAACCTAGAATCTAGAATTTTCATGGTAAAAATTGGGATTTTGGGTAGAACTTAGGAATTTAAAAATTTGAGAGTTTAGACCTCGAATTGAGGTTGGATTCCAAAACCAATTGGATATCCGGGCTCGGGGGAGAATGGGTAAACGGGTTTTGGTCCGAACCTCGAGTTTAGACCAAGCGGGCCTGGGGTCGATTTTTGTCTTTTGATAGGAAAACATAGGAAAATCATGATTTTTCATTAAAGTTAATGCCTTTAGCAATAATTAATGATATTGAACCAATTATGATTAGATTCGAGCGGGTTAGAGGAAAATTGTAAAGGAAAAGCTGTGATTGAGCAGTGAGTGGCCTGCAGAATTGAGGTAAGTATTTGGTTAACCTTGAATTGAGGGAATAGGAATCCCCGACTTAAATGCTATGTGAAATTGCATGTGTGGGGTGTATAGGTGATGTGACGAGTATCTATGCACCACCAAACTATCTGTTTAGCATGATCCCTTCCCCGTTTCCAATTTATTATATTCCTGTCCTAAATGTTCATGATCATTGATGTCTCAATGCCTACTTGTTTTGCCTACTTGTTGGTTAGATATTGTTTCACTTATTTGAAAATATTAATTGTTCCTTAGTTTCATTGTGGTACATTAATGGTTGAGCTGGTTGTCAGTTTTTCATGGTACATTTCGGTTGGTTTTGCTGTGTAGTGATAATTGGTGAAGTTTCTAAATAGTACAATTTTTTTGTTTACGTTGTTGAGACATAAATATTATGAAAGACTTTGATCTAATTTGTGAAACCTTTATTATAAATAAAGAGATGTGATTTTCAGGTGAGAGCGGGTTGCACGCCGCAACAAAGAGTAATAAGGATTGACATGTGGGATCAGGTTGCACGCCGCAATATGAGAAATAAGGGTGATATATATAGGGAGGAGCAATAAGGGTGGACAGGTGGGATCGGGTTGCACGCCGCAACAAGGAGTGAGAGGGAGAATATTCATGTTTTACTGGTTATAAAATAAAGACTGGAATACTCACTATTTTGTTTATGTCATTTCATATTTTGTTCTGACTGTTATTTAAATTGAAACTTGGGAATTTTTGTAAGAATTGGTTATAACTGAGATCAAGAAAAGTTAGCTGAGTTATTTTATAAATTGCTGCAAGTTATTGTTTATTTAGTTAAGTATTCCCTTCTTGCTTTATTATACATTGTATCCAGGTTATATTATAAATTCCATGCCGTAGCCTCGTCACTACATCGTCGAGGTTAGGCTCGGCACTTACCAGTACATGTGGTCGGTTGTACTGATACTACACTTTGCACTTCTTGTGCAGATCCAGGTTCTGGCCAAAGTTGAGTTTCGAGTAGTAGCTGACCATTCGTACGGAGACACGAGGTAGATATGCTGGTGTCCGCAGATTCCTGGAGTCTTCTCAACATTATTTGGTTACTGTTTTATTTCATTTAAAATAGATATATATTTTATTTTAGCCAAAATACTTGTAGTATTCTTTAGTACTGGGTAGTAGTTGTTGTACTTGTAGTATTCTTTAGTAGTTCATGACTCCAGACCTTGAGTAGCTATATATTAGCATTAGTTCGTGGTCTCGTTTCATTATTTAATTATTATTGATATCATTTGTTGAATAGTATTGGATTTCGTATTCAATTTAAACAAACTACTTATGTTTAAATATTTTTTGTTTAAAAAACGGTTAGTTAAGTTCTAACATTGGCTTGACTAGCAAGTATGGTGTTAGGAGCCATCACGATCTCGAGGGTTGGGAATTTGGGTCGTGACATCTGTTTCCCCTTTTCTACTCATTTTCGTAATTCACTCTTGTTTTATGACTTATCGGGTTAGTCGGTTCGGGTCCGGAGAGAATTTAGAGTGAGTTGAGACACTTAGTCTCTTAATTGGAAGCTTAAGTTGGAAAAGTCGACTGCATGCCGACTTATGTCTAAACGACCTTAGATTTTGATTTTAATGGTTCCATTAGCTCTATTGGATGATTAAGGACTTAGGATCGTGTACGGATTGCGATTTGGAGGTCCGTAGTAGAATTAAACTTGAAATGGCGAAAGTTGAAATTTTTGAATGTTTGATCGGGAGTGGACTTTCTGATATCGGGGTCGGATTCTAATTCTGGAAGGTGTAGTAGGTTCGTGGTGTCATTTGTGAATTGTGTGCAAAACTTGATGTCAATCAGACGTGATTTTATAGGTTTCGACGTCGTTTGCAGAATTTGGGAATTTTAAAGTTCATTAGGCTTGAATCCATGTGTAATTTGTGTTTTTGATATAGTTTGAGGTGATTTGTGGGTTCGGCTAAGTTTGTATTGGGATATAAGACTTGTTGGTATGTTTTGTTGAGGTCTGGGGGGCCTCAGGTGAGTTTTAGGTGGTTAACGGATCATTTTTAGACTTAGCTTGATAGCTGAAGATTGCTGGTGTGTTTCTTCTGGTTTCCTCTTACACGTTCGCGATAGGGGTCTTGCGTTCGCGAAGGGTGTCTGTACTGAGGAATTTTGTTCTTCGCGTTTGTGAAGAAGAGGACGCGAAGGTGTGGACTAAGAGTGCATCGGGAACGCGGGAGAGGTGTCGCGCTCGCGAAGAGGAGTTGAGGCAGCTGGGAACCCCAACCTTTTGGTATATGTGTTCACAGAAGGGATGTCATGTTCGCGTAGTGAGGGGTCCGCGAAGCACAGAGTTCCCGGTTGGTTGGATGCGTTTGGGAAGCAGGTTTTTGGGCGGCAGATTTAATTATGCTACGCGAACGCGAGGGTGAGGACGTGTTCACGATGCCGACATCACTGGGCTGATTTAAAAGTTTCAAAACGAGGGTTTCAATTTCATTATCATAAAATTGAAGTGGGAGCTCAGTAGAAGGAAAGTTTTGAAGAGATTCTTGCGTGGGTGTTTGGGGTAAGTGTTTCCTATCTAATTTTTGTCAAATTCCATGATTATGCCTTTAATTCCATCATCTAATTTGTGATTTGGGATGAAAAATTGGGGAAAATGAGGAAGAGTTCCTGAGCTGGAATTTTGAGGTTTTGAATGGGATTTTCTTATCGGATTTGAGTAAATTTTATAGGGTTAGACTCGTTAGTGAATGAACTGTAGGGTTTTGTGACTTTTGTCGGATTTCGAGACATGGGCCCAGGGGCCGGGTTTGAGCCAGTTTCGGATTTTTGGCTATAATTTAGTATTTTTCTTGTGGAATTGATCTCTTTAGCCTATATTAATTGTATTGTACTACTTCTGGCAAGATTCAGGACGTTTGGAGGCCAATTTGAGAGGCAAAGACATTTTGGAGTAGAGTTTTGTCCGGATTGAGGTAAGTTACTTTCTAACTTGGTTTTGAGGATTTGAAACCCTGGATTATGTATTATGTGACTAGTATTGAGGTGACGCACATGCCAAGTGACGGGCGTGCGGGCGTGCACCGTGAGAATTGTTACCTAGTCGATTCCATGGAATTGTATAGTGGTTCTATTTTATTGATATCCATGTTTTCATCATGTGATAAAGTAATTGAGCTCTCGATCATGCTAGATATCATGTTTAAGCTTTATGACGGTATTGTTGGGACCCATAGTGGTTGTTTCTTGTTGTCATCTTACTGATTTAATTGATATTTTGTATTCAGTCATATTCATGCATTTCATATCATATCTCACTCTCTGTGGTTATTTGTTGATACATCATATCATTGTTTCCGAGCTAGTTTCATGACGTTGTGTGCCCGTGAGTGAGACTTGAGAGATTGATGAATGAGTGAGGTCGAGAGCCTGATTATGAGTGATAGTTATGGGATCGAGCTTCACGCCGCAACAGTTATACTGATTTATGATAGCGCTAGGGCTGATGGAGCCCCTCCGGAGTTTGCTCACACCTCCAATGAGCGCAATTGATATTATTGAGGGATGGATCTTGCCTGGAAATGGATCTTGTCCAAAGTACTAAATATACCTAGAGATGGATCTTCTCCTCGGGCTGGATTGGCCCTACTCGATACTAGGTGACCGATGGTTAGTGATGTATATATTCCGAGATGGATCTTCACCGAGCCATTTGGGTCATATACAACACCGAGTGATTGAGCGTTTGAGAGCGTGTGTACATGAGGCTATTGGCATGGTGCATCACATACAACATGTGCATTTCCATGTAGAAGTATAGGAATTTTATGCTCCATATCGTTAAGATTTGATCTATTTTACTGTTTTGAGTTTTCTATTGAATTTGAAAGCATGCCTACATTTCTACACTATCAATTCTATATTATACTGTGTTGGTTAAGTTAGTCACTACCTTTCATTCTAAAGGTTGAATTTGTTACTTCTTGAGTTGGTTTTACTCACGCTACACCCTGCACCTCGTGTGCAGATCCATGTGCTTTCTGTCACGGCGGCTGCTGATTGAGGAGATAGGATCTCGGAGACTATCGAGGTAGTTGCATGGTGTTCACAGGCCTTCACTCTCCTTCATTATTTTTCTTTATTTTAGTTCATACTCTTTAGACATTACAGTAGACTGTATTGTGGCATATATGCTCATGTATTCTGTGACACCCAGGTTTTGGGATAGATTGTATCGTATTTTGGATGATTTCTGTTTCAAAAAGGACTTTCCTTAAATATTAATTGCTTTCGTCTTTATTTTCAAAGCTTTTACTATGTTGAGATGTTGAGTAGTGGCTTAGTTCCACGATAGGCGCCATCACGACGGTTAGTTTTGGGTCGTGACACTTTCTTTCCTTTTATATTAAAACACTACTTTTGTATTAAAAGTACTAAACATCTATAAACTTTTTTTTTTTAAAATGGGGCCCCTCAAATTTGAGAGCATAAGGCATAAGCCTTACCTCCATGCAAACCCAGCACACCCACAGAACCTCCCTGCTCCACCACAAATCCCACAAGCCATCCCTCAAGCACCAGCTCTACCCAATGCACAAGAACCAAAAGACAACCAAATGGAGGAGGAAGGAGAAATAAACCTACTGGGGTCAAAACCAGTCCTAGAGTTTTCAAGACTTAACAAAGTAAAGGTGTACCTATTCAGGGACCAAAGGGAGAAGAGGTATGTACTGAGTTTCCCACCTACACTTTACAAGTACTCAATTGATGTGAGAACCCCCAAGATCCAACAATATGAAACCATGCCATGATATTAGTTCCATCGATGAGGAGAAACCCAGTTCCTCATGCCCAGAGGGAGAATGGGCCAACAAACAACCTTGCAACAATATTTAGGCCTACTAATATCATTATACGGAACATTCGTGGGGGGAAACAATGAAAATTTCAGAGTTAATTTTTGGGAAATGTTAGATACCCATAGGCCTTGCATGGTTACACTGCTTGAAACAAGAACGGAAAGTCACGTGTCTCTCCTTAGTGATTTTGATTTTTCTCAAATGATTGAAGTCCCAAGTGAAGGTCAATCTGGTGGTATAGTACTCTTATGGGATGCTAGTGTGGTCAAGGTGCATGACTTTGTTAGAAATGATCACGAGATTCATGCCACAATCGAGGTACTACCTTTAAAAATTACTTGGCTTTTATCTTCTATCTATGCTAGTACAAAGCTGTTTAAACGTTGTGAAATGTGGATCAACATAGAAAATATTAGTAATAATTTCAAAGGCCATTGGCTACTTTGGGGGGGGGGGGGGGTGGAATGACATCCTTACTTCAAGTGACAAATTTGGGGTAATCCTATCAACCGAAACCGCAGTAACTTGATATGGAATGGCATTAATCGTTGTAACCTATTAGATCTAGGTGACAAGGGGTATAAATATACATGGTCTAACTATAGGAAAAAACCCAAGGGTTTAATCATGGAATGACTAGATAGAATTTTTGCTAATAAAGAGTGCCTATATTTATATCCTAAGGCTATAGTTATCCACTTGCCCAAGACACATTCGAATCATAATCCCCTATTAATTGATCTAATGTCTAAAAATATTAATCATAGTGATAAACCATTCCGGCTGGAAACAATTTGGTGTAGGCATCCGGACTTCATAAATATTGTTGAACACTGTTGGTTGAACACTAATTTAGTGACTGACCAAAAACATTTTAAGGATGAGGTTATACAGTGGAAAGATACCACATTTGAGGATATCTTTAAAAGAAAAAATTTTCTTTATCTAGATTGAACGGGATCCAATTCTCTCCTCACTACCAACATAGTAACTTCTTACAAAATCTCGAAACAAACCTCCAACTTGAATATAACAATATACTCCATATGGAACATGATTTTTGAAAATTAAGGTCTAGAATTAACTGGCTAAATGAAGGAGATGCCAACACCAAGTACTACCACATTATGGCACCCAATCGTAAACGTCGTAATGCCATTACTTATTTCACTAAAGATAATGGAGAATGAATCTCTGAACCTAGCCTAATTATTAATCACACATTATCTTTCTTCTTGAAAGCCTTCTCGACAACCAATCTTTCTTCTCCTAAAATTAATTCAACTGTTGATCCATCTTGTGCAAGAAACATCGATCTAAGTAGCCTGGACAAACCACTTACAAATATATAAATATCTAAGGCTCTATTTTCTTTTAAGCCTTTTAAAGCCCCGAGTCCGGATGTCATCCACCCTTTCTTTTATCAAAAATATTGGCACATAATAGAAAACTCCTTTACTAGTTATTTTCACAAAGTATTTAACACTCAAACATTACCTAGCTGCATTAATGATACATTCATTTGTCTCATTCCTAAATTACCTAATGCAAATAACCTCAAAAACTTTAGACCTATTGGACTTTGTAACACCGCTTACAAAGTTATCACCAAGGTCATTGCTAATAGGATAAAGCCCTTCCTACTCAACCAAATTAGTCCTATGCAATCTAGCTTCATTAAAAATAGAAGAGCTAGTGATAATGCCATCATAATTCAAGAGATTATGCATAACCATAGTCACTCAAAAAAAGCAAACTTTGACATGATCATTAAATTGGACTTAGAAAAGCTTTCGATAGGCTAGAATGGTCCTTTGTTCATAAGACACTTAATTATTACAAGTTCCCTCCAAAGTTATCTAAGCTAATTATGCCTTGCATAACTACTAGCTAAATGGGGATACTAGTGAATGGGGCAAGAACCAGGTACTTCCAACCTAGTAGGGGTATTCGCCAAGGAGATCCCCTCCCCCCCTACATATTCATTTTATGCATTGAACTCTTATCTAGACTTATTAATCATCAAGTTGATATCCTGAATTGGTACCCTATTAACATCAGCCATAATGGACCTTCCCTCTCCCATATTCTTTTTGTGGATGACATAACCCTAATGGGGAAGGCAAACAAAAAGACAAGTCAATGCATCAAATGTTGCATGGACTTCTTTTGCATGGAACCAGGTTTGGCAATTAAAAAGACTAAATCAAGAATAGTCATCCCAAAATATTTCCCCAAAGATCACTCAATTTTTCTATCATCCCTATTTGGCACTAAAGCTACTAATGAATTTGGAAAATACCTTGGATTTCCAATTCTTAACCACATGGCAAAGGAATTTTTTTTCCAGTTTATCATAGACAATCTGCACTCCAAATTATCTCATTGGAAATGTCCTTTCCTTAATATGGCTGATAGAACCACTTTAGCTTCCAATACTTTAAGTGCAATCCCTTCTTACTTAATGCAATACACACTCCTTCCCACCAAGGCCATTAAAACAATCGACAAAATTCAAAGGGATTTTATATGGGGATCCTCCAATGATGATAAGAGAGAAGGAGGGCTAGGACTTTGCCACGCAAAAACTAAAAATTTGGTAACCCTAGCAAGCATAGCTTGGAGACTACTAAAAAACCCTAACGCTCCTTGGTGTCATCTCATTAGGGCCAAATATGCTAGGTCAAAATCCCCCCTCAATACTTCTTTCATTTGGAAGTCCATTATGAATGGATGGAAGGTTTGTTGTAAAGGTATTCTTTGGCATCCGTCAATAGATACAAAAATAAATATTTGGTGCAATAATTGGATCAATAATTCCACCTCCCTAAGATCCTCCATCGAATATCCTCTTAACAAGAATGACCTGAACCTTTCTATAGGAGATCTTGTTAAGAACGAGAATTGGGATTTAAATGCATTTTCTTTTGAGTTACCCCCTTGAGGTGATCAAGAAAATTAAAATAACTCCCACACCTTGTAAAGAATCCAAAATAAATAAACTTAGTTGGAAACTTAATTCAAGTGGTATTTTTTCCACGAAATCTTGCTATAACCTTATTACCATACCCAACCATACTTCTAAATGTTTCAAATGGATCTGGGTCCTTCGATGCCCAATTAAAATTAAACTTTTTTATGGAAATATATGCATAACCATATCCCTTGTAGATCATACCTAGCCCGAATATGTATAAATATAGATGCTACTTGCACTTGTTGTAGAATGGGAATAGAATACATCCACCATCTTTTTTTAGATTACCCAATAGCACGTTATTTTGGGGAAAATATGGGCATAACCTCCCTAGACTTGGTAGGCGACGAAAATTTGCTAGTGCAACTTAAAGATAAATTCATCTGCCAAAATACAAATAAAATTAGTTGGAAAACCTTATTTCCATACTCCATTTGGGAGTTATGGACCTCAATTGCAACTTGGATGCCAACAGAACTATCCACCTTGCATGGGAATTTATTTTTTTCATCGAGAAAAACCCTTTCAATAGCAAAACAGTTACTATCGAAGTCAAGTGGCAGAAGCCTCCTAAAAACTGGATTAAATTAAATTGTGATGGTGCTTTTTCTGGTAATAGCAATGTAGCAGGTATTGGTGGCGTATTCAGAAATAGCAACAGAGATTGGATCATGGGGTTCTACAAGACAATCTACGCACTTTCCCCCACACATGTTGAACTGATGGCTCTATTAGAGGGACTAAAAATTGCCAAAGAAATGAATTTCAAAAATCTGAAAATCAAAACTGGTTGCACGGATATTATTAAGCTTGTGTATGAAGATGGTAATAACTTCTCTAACATTCTCTTTGAATGTAGATGGTTAATGAACCAACTGAGCTCTCACTCCCGAAGCATTACTTCAGGGACGGTAATGGAGTGGCACACTGGATGGCAAAGGAAGCAATCGAGTACCTCACCACTTTCAAGTATTTTTTCCATGCTCGTCCACCATTTTTTTGTCGAACAAGAAGTGCTAAGGGACAAGCTGGATATTTATAAGTTTTAAAGACATTTATACTAATGTTTGTAATTACTTAGCAAGTATGGGCAATAGTAATACCCTAAAAACTACTTCTATGATAGGTAATATGGTTTAAGTAGTATAAGTCTGTCTTTTACGTTAAAAAAAAAAGCCTGCCTTGTATAGCGTGCTAAAGTATTTGTGGAGTGAAATTATCATGAATATTAAAATACTTGGTTGAGATAGAAATCATGAAAGGTAATGGATAGTGGAAATTTGCATGTAGAACATGGGCAAATAAAGACAAAGTGACTATGTTACTCGTACCTACCTTGTTACGACCCAAAATTCATTAAAGGCCGTGATGGTGCCGGACACCACTATCGGGCAAGCCCGACAACACTAAATAGCTAATTAACTTGTCATTTTAGTATTTTTAAAATCATTTCGTTTTCTTACATTTAGAAATAAATAATAAACTTCACCGACTAGATAATATCTTTTTAAACCAATTTTCAATACTAACTAATCCCACATACATCTCAGAACCCGATGGCACCAGTACATGAGCTTTTACTAGGACGAAAAATAAAAATACAACAACTGTCCAGAATATAAGTTTGGATAGGAAAAAAGATACAAGCACCCGGAAGAAGACTCTGCTGGATGCGGGTCGTCTCGAGAGATGCAGCTCACCTAAGTCTCCGAATCAACCACACTGATGCCCACAAGGCCACAATCCATACCTGTACCTGTACATTAAAATGTACAACAAGTGTAGTATGAGTACAAAAATAATGAGTACCCAGATATAAATAATAGAGTTACCCCGCTCGCGAATCATACATGCGACGAAAGTACTCATAGATACACACATTCAAACAGTCAATCCAGACTTCATCAGGAAAATAATTACCAAAGAAAATGACAATTTTACTTTTAATGGTCAAAAAAATGGTGTTTAATCTTTTTAGAAATTCATTTGCTAAGTTCAATATGATTTAAGCATTTTAAATTTATCAGTAAAATTACAAATACGACAAGTAAAGTATGCTTTTGGGTCCTAGACTACTTGGACATAAGCACAATAGTAGCTACGCACGGATTCTCACCACCTCGTGCGTACGTAGCCCCCCACAAATAGTAGCACATAATTAATTATTTCACCTATGGGGACAATTCCCTCTTATAAGGTTAGAAAGGAGACTTACCTCGCTCCGGAGTCCCATAGCTGGCTCCCAAGCCTTTCAAACAACTCCACCGATGGCAAACGCTCCAAAACTCGCTTTCGGTTTAGTAACATTCACAAGATTTTAATCCTCCTCCGATATCGTAACATTGAGTAAAATGCTCATACACCGCCAAAAAATTGATATCTACAATTACAATCTCAATTACAATCAAAATATGACTCAAAATATTTATCAATATCCTTTTATGGCTCACAAGTTGGCTATAAGCCTCCAACTCAAATCGTCTAATAGGTTCACTTACTAGCACATTTAACTCTATTCATATCGTTTAATACCCATTTGAAGTCATCAATGATAGTACACTAACTCTCCAACACCGCCAAGTTACTATTCATCGTGTTCCTTAACCAACATTTCCAAAATATTCAATTTGGTAATTACTTAGTTGAACACTTCCAATTAAGCTAGAAAATGATTCCATTTCTAAAAATACAATTTATCTCTCCTTCATTTTCTCAAGAACACTATTCATGCTATGAACTAGGGCTTATGAAATCAATTATCAAACCATAACAACTTGAAATAAATATTAGAATTACTCTCACCGACTCATAAGAAATGAGCTTAAATCATTAGTATTGCCTTCTTGAAGCTTTTCTTTAAAAGTTCAATGTTTGAAAAATTTGGTGTTCTTTAACAACTTGAAAGATTTCTAGCGATTTCAAAGATTGAATGATGTTAATATTAGTGTTAATAGGATGTTATTAACTTAAAATATCCAACAAAACTCACCTTGTATTGTTAAGTAGTCCCCAAGGTCGAATCCACCATGAAAGAACCAATCCCTAGCTCAAGAAAATCCTCAAAGGAGCTGCTGCCCATGACTGCCTTATATAAGCACTGGTGTTTCATCGAGTTGTACCTTGTTCTGTGCAGGTTGTACCTCCTATTACAAGTTTTTCACTTGCTGGACACCTTTTATAAAAATGCCCATAACTCTTTGTAGAAAACTCCAAATGACGAACGGTTTAAAGATATAGAAACTAGACTCAGAGATCTTTTATTTGATAGGCTGTAAACCATATAACTCCATATATATTTCGAGATATGAGAATCCAAAGTTGGCTCCATGCATCAGCAATTTCTGGCAAAATTGCTTTACCAGCCTTCATTCAATCTATCATAACTTTCTGTAAAAAAGTCCAAATTATGAACGGTTTAGCTTTCTGAAAACTAGAATCAACGGTCTACAACTTTCATTGTTTGAAAATGTTCATATTCCCTATAGTTTGCGATATGTAAGCTTCCAAAGTCAGCTCTTCGATGTACCAGTTGCTGTAAAAAACAGATTTTGCAGCAGAAATTTCCATCAGCTATTTTTGTCCTCCGTTAACCTTTCGAAATCCACCCGAGCCCCTCGGGACCTTAACCAATTATTCCAACATGTCCCAAAATACAACACAAACTTAGTCGAGGCTTCAAATCACGTCAAACAACGCCGAAATTACGACTCGCGCATCGAATCGAATTATGAGTTTTCAAATCTTCCAACCTTTATATTTTGCGCCGAAATGTATCAAATCAATCCGGAACGACTTCAAATTTTGCACGCGAGTCATAAATGACTAATGGAGCTGTTTAAATTTTCAGAATCAGATTCCAACCCCGATATCAAAAAGTCAAAGTCTCGGTCAAACTTTCTAAAAATCTTCTATTTTATAACTTTCGTCAAATGAACCCGAAATGACCTACTGACCTCCAATTCCACTTCTGAACACGCTCCCAATACTACAATCACTATACAGAGCTATTACCAGACTCGGAATCCCAAACAGATATCGATAACATTGAAATACACCTCAACCCAAGTTTATGAAATTCTTCCAAAATGTCAACTTCCTTAATAGGCGTCGAAGTGCTCCCGAGTCATCCAAAACTCGATCCGGACATATGCAAAAGTCAAAATTCATCATGTGAATCAGTTGGAACCTTCAAATCCCGATTCCGAGGTCGTTTGCTCAAAAACCACATTTTAATCAATTCTTCCAACTTAAAGCTCCCGAAATGAGAATTTTCTTTCTGAATTAACTCTGAACTTCCCGAAATTCAATTTCGACCACACATGCAAGTCATAATACCTGATGCGAAGCTACTCAGGTCCTCAAACTGCTGAACGACACGCTAGAGCTCAAAATGACCGGTCGGGTTATTACATTCTCTCATACTTAAACATACGTTCGTCCTCGAACGTGCCAAGAATTACGCTGGAGTTGTCTCAAATCATTGTTTAACACCTTGTGCACCTACCCATGCTACCATAACCCAGTTGAGCATATTATCTCGAACAAATTTGAAGATTCTCCCTTATATTTAGTCAACATAGCCTTGGAGCCAAATTCAAACATCTGAAATTATCTACCAGGTCTGTTCCCAACATACGAACATAGTATCAATCTCTATGCGATGCACCAATACATGATTTCATACCTTTTTTGAATCCACCCTATGCACTGTATAACTTACATGACCATAATAATATCCTCTGATAACAGTACCCAGAGTTTTCATGAATCCGATGCTCACAATGCACCTCATGACATATATAAGTCTTGTTTCAACTCTGGCAATACGGCCACAGCGGAAGAGAAGTGTAGAATTCCATAACTAACTACCGAGACAACAAATCATTAAGTCTATACTCCTGACAAGAGCCATCACCTCATGCTGAATAAATTAATTTAATTTTCTCTTTGATACACTTCATATGACCTACTTGAACTGATCCTAGATCCATTAATCTCTTCTCACCCAATATAAGCTGCCCAAGCAATAAGCCACCCCAGACTCTGCCAAAATCTCATATGATGCCATGATGTGCTAATTAACCACAACTCGAACGTGATACATAAGGAAAATGAACTCTGGAAGGGACCACTCATCTCACGCACTGATATGAACTTTCCTCAGCAAATGGGAAACATGACTCAAAAACAGGATATATAAAACCATGCTCAACATCACACCATTGCGGCGCGCAACCTGATCCAACCTTGATACCCGTGGCGGCATGACACCCGATATACACATAATAATCTATTAGAAAGTACTCACCGAGCTAAAATGCACATAACTACAAAATACCGAATATCAGTCACAAGAAACGTTAAGGGCACAATACCAACCCTGGGGGGGGGGGGGGAACCACACCTTGCTTTATTTCCAACTTACACGGGAAAAGGGAAGGCCC
>ML242914.1:100194-155012 GCA_005239495.1 Nicotiana undulata
TTATTTTATAAAAAAAAAGAGATAAAAAGCGAACCCGGCCGGGGGGGGGGGGGGGGGGGAGACATATAGCGGCATAAGCTACAAAAGTCAAGCACAACTGAGGTGCAATATATGATCTGAATCTCAGGAGCCATCCTTCTCACATACACCATCATTACACGGAATCTAAAAGCATAATAAAATTATCAAGCCATCACAACTCACATGGAACAATATAGTATTACATAAAATAGCTGCCGAAATAACATCCAACGTTCTAGTACTCCTCTCTGAGGAGCGCTATACTGAAATAAACACATCTGCCTCACATAGAGACCATACTCATATTTAAATCTATCCACATACCTTAAGTTGATTCTGATCGTAACACACAAATATAATAACCTTTCAAGGGTCCACACTAACCCAGACACACAAGAACAACCATCATATATGGAACAAACTTCCAAAATCCTCAACCAAATGATCCGAGCGCCTTCCAGGCATAAACCCTCACACTACTGGTATTACCATAATCTCCATTCTTGGTCTTAAATCTTTAATCAGTTAAGTGACTACATGTCACCTTTATACAATCTTCCCGTGGGGTACGCTCCCATGACCTTCCGCACAAGATAACAAGTCTGCACATCCATACCACCAGTCGCACTAAAGCTACAAAGCAAATCAAGAATCCTTAACCAGGATGCAAACCCTCTTTAATGAAACACCGATCTCAGGCGATTCTGAAGACAATACTAGCTTACCCTAAGCATTCAAATCCCTTTCCTGCTCATCTGAGCTCGTGACATCCTTGCCAACACCGAACCGCAACCTTGATCCTTACTTCCAAATCCATACTGCTTACAGCACCTAACATGCCAATATGAGATAACACAAGAATTTCATCATAACTCCTAAACCACTATTAGGGTGAACACTTCATCATGTAGAAACCTTTTACTTAACTCAATTAAAGAGAACCATAACAACACACGAGTGAATTCTCATAATCACAAAACATGCAAATATTCAAGTAATAGTTTATACCACCATAATCCTTCCGGGATCCGCCTACACATAACATGCCATAATACTTGAATACTTCCAAATAAAATCAATTACGACGCCATCGGGCACTCGCACGCACCGTCACCAATCACATGCATAACTAATCACGCTGAAGGAGCTGATCACTACCACCAATATGTCAATTCCACCATGGCTAATCATCTACCTTTTTCTAATTTACTTTTAACTGCCTTAGGAATAATAACGACTCCAGTCAACACATAACAACTCAATTCACACTCATCCTGAGTGAGCCCATTCCATGCGACTACTTTGTCTCCAAACCAATGAACCGTTTCATGCCCTCTGTCGCCCCCCCCCTTTTCCTCGCGGAGATTGGGTTTATGACATTCTGACAGTTCTTTTAAAGGAAGTGGGTTATTAAAAGATAAGAGTCGCCACCAAACGATTTTTTAAGGTGCACATCAATGCAATACTCGATAGACACTCCTTAAAGAGGGTCTACACGTGGTATTAGCGCACCGGTCATCATATCCATATTCTACCCTTTTTCGCCCGTAAAGGTGATTAAAGCGCGTGTTTGGTCACAAGCTCTATTGCGTGCTATCACCCGTCCTATTCCTATCAGTCCCGGAAGAGGCTAGGACTACTATCCTAAAGGAAGTACTAGGCTGACCCCTAGGTTTAAAGGAAAAGATTCTAAGCGACAAACAACGAAAATTAGGACTGCAGATAAGGGGAAAACAAATAAGAGCAGATACGAGGCCAAAGTATTCCTCCACAGATTATGCACATAATTAGCACGACTCAAGCACAAGTAAGGCCTTATTAAATTCAGAATCCTAAGGCATGATATCTAGGCGAGAATGCAATAGGGAGGCAACTTTATTACTGAATTCAGAGAAGGAATTTTATCAGTTTCTTACTTACTGATTTTAACCTGTTAATAGTTAAGCAGCAGGTATAAAGGATCATACTTTCAATTTTTAACAGGTTTAGCATCTAAGGCTTGCCTAGGCGTACCAATTACTATAGAAAGTTGTTCAAGTCGTACTGTTCTAAATGTGCAGATTTTGGGAAATAGTTACTGAACGTGGATGAGTCTGTTTTATCCATATTCAGGCTAAGCGTGCTTAAACGAATACTAATGCAATCCTAAGGAGCATGATATCTAATGCAAAGAAAATGCAGAATGATGCAAGACCTAAACATGATATTCTAATGAATGAATGTTTCAGTATCAGAACGTGTTTAGAAAAAAAGTAGTAGGGCTTATTTATTACGCATTTGTCTTAAGGTAGAACATCGCAGTTTCACAAAAATACTTGTTTATTAGTTTGTTAAGCCTAATACATGATTCTTAGGTGTACATGGCAGATACCAACTTTTCCCGTATGGTATTCTGTTTTGGGGATCTGCACAACATTAAGAACATATAAATTAGTTTGTTAAGCCTCAGACTCTACCAAGGTTGTCCGTGAGTTGTGAGACCTAAGCAACCTAGAGCTCTGATACCAACTTTTCACGACCCGAAATCCCACCTTTCAGGCCGTGACTGCATCTAACGTTGAACCCTCTAGACAAGCCAACGTATACTACACATTAATATTTTTCAAATCAATTCAACAAAAGAAAAATTGATGCCTTCAAATATGAACTGAAATAACCAATATAATCCATAACTTTAACAGCAGAAATGTAATAGGAATTCAAAATGCAAAGTGAAATAATAAAATACATAGCGTCGCATACCCAAAACCGGGGTGTCACAACCTCACGGACTATCTAAACTGAGTGCTAAATACAGAGTCTGAAAAAGAAATATATAATTGTCTTGAAACTAGGAGAAAAAGGTAAGACAATGAAGAATCCAAAGGCAGGAGAGACACCAAGGCCCACGAACCCCAGAGGGTATACCTTGAAGCTCTGTGTGGACTTAAGGTGACTTCCTCAACGCGGTCCACTGGGTCCGGATGCGGGATCTGCACAACATTAAGAAGTGCAGTGTAGCATCAGTACAACCGACCCCATGTACTGAGTAAGTGCCGAGCCTAACCTCGACCGAAGTAGTGACGAGGCTAGACTTGACAATAATGATAATCTGTCCTATTCTACAGCAGGTAACAGGAATAATACAAGGCAAGAGATAAGAAAACAAGTAAGGGATACGAGAGCAGTAAAGGGAAACAAGTGAAATGAAGCAGTCAAATTGATAGATAGAAGTGAAAAAGGGAGGCAATCTAACACAGTAGCCAACAAAACAAGTATAAGTACCAAAAATATAAAACCATGGCACGACATCACCCTTCGTGCTTTTACACTCTTCCTCACAATGCAATGTAATCAAATATCATGGAACGACATCACCTTTCGTGCTTTTACTCTCTTCCACACAATGCAATGTTCAATGTAAGGCAATGTAAATCATGGCATGGCATTAACCTTCGTGCATATAATCAATGGAAATCATGGCACGACATTAACCTTCATGCTTATAATATATATGAATCATGGCACGACNTTGGCGAGGGTCTCAACTATAACCAATCACCTCAATCACATACTCTACACTTGGATTATCATTCGTATAAACACTTCTCAAGCTCAACAGCCAATACTTTCAATCAAGAATAAATTACCAAGTAAAGACAGTCTCATAATATGCTAAACATGGAAGAAATACTGCAATTTCTATCGAAATGGACTCACGGGCATACTTGACACACATTTCATAGGTACTCGTCAACTCACCTATGCAATGAACATGATAATCACTTAGAACATAGCAAATGGTACCTATTCCCTCACCAAAGTTAGGCAAGACACTTACCTCAGTCCAAAATATAGCTATCAACCCTCTAAGACCGTCTTTCCTTTATAATCCGACTCCGAAACAACGATATCTAGGCATAATTAATTCAATAATATCAATAAAAACTCAATAACACAATCCCATAGCCTAGATATTTAATTTCTCGTATTCCTCCAAAAATACCAAAATTCGACCCCGGGCCAGCTTGGTCCAAACTCGAGGTTCGGACCAAAACCTAATCACCCATAACCCCACGAGTTAAAATATATAATTTGTTTTGAAATCCGACCCCAAATTGAGGTTGAATCACCCAAATTTCCCAAAAACCTAACTCTACCCAAAACCCCTAATTTCTACTTAATTTCCATGTTTTTAGGCCTAGATTCTAGTGGTTGTTGAAGATAAATGGAAGAAAATAGTGTTGGAATCACTTACCCAAGTGTTTATGGAGGGAAATTAGCTTGAGGATCGTCAATGGGGGTGGGAGGAGAAGAAGAAGGCTGGAAATGTGATATTCCCGTATGGTATTCTGTTTTGGGGTATTTTTAATAACTGCGCAAAATTACCCTTCGCGTTCGTGGGCCCCTGGCCGCGTTCGCGAAGGGTTAGCTGTTGGGACCTACGCGTTCGCAGAGCCAGGGCCGCGTTCGCGACTGTCTGAATCCCTAACCTTCCGCGTTCGCGAGCCTCTTCCCGCGTTCGAGAAGAACAAACTACCCAACCCCCCAGACCCCAGCCTAACACTACGCGTTCGCACCCCTGGGGACGCGTTCGCGTAGATGCACTGTCCAGTGCCCCGCGTTCGCGTCTTCCTCTACGCGTTCGCGTAGAGTAAAATCCCAGGCCACAATAATTACCCTTCGCGTTCGTGACCCCTTGGCTGCGTTCGCGAAGGGTATTACACCAGACACCATCAAATTATCAAAAACACAAGATTTTTCATGCATTTCACATCCCGTAAGCTATCCGAAACTCACCCGAGCCCTCGGGTCTCAAAACCAAAAACATACACGACTCCCAAAACATCCTACGGACTTATTAAAGCTTTTAAATCATCAAAATATCATCAAAATCAATGAATTAAACCTCAAAACTCATAGAAATTTCTTAAAACTTCATAAGGCTTAATTATTCCGATTTTGATCTGAAACACATCATTTCAAGTCCGTTTGGCACTAAATTTCACAGATAAGTCACATAACATATAATAAACATGTTCTGGGCTTCGAAACTATAATACGTGCCCGATAACACGGTTTTCACATAATAATTCATTTTCAAAATCCTTTATTATTTTCAGAAAACGATTTTCTTTAAAAATTCATTTCTCGGGATTGGGACCTCGGAATTCGATTTCGGGCATACGCCCAAGTCCCATATTTTCCAACGGACCCTCCGGGGCATTCAAATCACAGGTAAAGGTCCGTTTACCAAAAATGTTGACCAAAGTGAACTTTATTTATTTAATTATCATAAAATTCCATTTTTATTAAATTTCAACATAAGGACTTCCCGGCTACACGCCCGGGCTGCACCCGCATATCGAGGTGAGATTAATGGAGGCTTTCGGGGCCTCGAAATACAGATTTAGATGGAATTACTTAGGATGACTTTTTGGGTCATCACATTAAGAATCTAGGAGTGAAGTGAAGTGCTAGGAATGAGTTTGAAAGGTTTTTGACAGAGATTTAGTAGGAAAACAATTTAAACAAGAAAGACTGATTCAAAAGAACTGAGTTTTGAAAACAAACAGTAGAAGACTTTTATCCAGTGAGATAGTTTGAAAACAGTAGGGCAGCCGGAACAAACAACATTCCAATCTCAAGAACAACACATGTAGATAAGTGCAACAACCACAAACAGGGTAATGAGGAGTTGGGGACAAAATATAGAGCATGTAAATGTAAGCACACAGTAAGCAGATTCATACATGGGTTCAGAGTCACAGAAATCCTAAGGGGATTCAAGGGTGTAAAGTATAGTAGGTATTTCAAAACTGCACAGAACAAAGCAATCATAAAGTACTGGTTATACTACCACAAAAAAGTTTGGACTAATAATCAGAGAAACATGATTGAGTTAGAACCTAAATGGGATATAAATATGTTGAGTCTAAGGAAGGGAGCATATTCAGGAACATGCTAATAAGCCGTGAAACAGACAGATTAGTTGGAAGTTGAGTAACAGAACACTAAGTAAAAGAAACAAACTAAGAACATGATGAATTGAAGTAATAAAAGAATCATGTTGTTTTTAAGACTTGAAGTGAAATCAGGACATACCAGTATAAGAGATAGTAAACACAGAATGAGAAACAGAGATAGCACAATAGTTAGCCTTGGCTTGCAGCCGGCTAACAATTAGACAGTAACAAGTAGCACAAGAGAAATAAAGCAGAGATTTTAAGTGTAAGAGATAGTTTTGAACACAGTGTTCCTCCCCTTTTTAGTTTGTCCTCAAAAGAGCATATATATAATAGTTTTAAGGCTAGGTAAATAAGGTAGAAATCATGATAGCATAATAATTGAGGAACTCAGAATCAATCAATCAGAGAATTAAGGCAAGTACTCCCTTAGGTTAAGGGAATTAATTCAAACGGTAAGAACATATAAGGCAAGAAGAATCAGTACAATTAATAAGGAAGGAATCAATTTGTTCAGTGATTATAGAACTCAGAATCATTTAAAAATAAGAATCATCCCAAGTCTTCCCTTAATTAAGGAAGTCATTTCAAACGGTAAAGAAAAGGCAGCAAATAAGGAAAGAATTCACATAGCAGGAGTATGATAATCAAGGAAAGAATTCAAACATTGTAAGTAAAGAATCAATAATTAGGGCTAGGTACATAAAGTCTAATTAAGGAAATAACAATAAGAATCGGTTAATAGTGCAGTCAAGCACATAATAAAGTAAGAGAATGATCTAAAGTTTTAAAAACAAGGAAAGTATTCGAAAATCAGTAAACAGCATCAACAAAGGAAATCAGGGGTTCGAAATTAGTACTAATTAAGGGAAAGCCTCATGTATTTAAGGAAATATTCAGAATCAGTAGAGAATATCTTGTGAAAATCAGTATAGTACTACTCTCAATCATTCAGGGATTCAAGAATGTTAAAAATAGTACTGATTTAAGCGGGACCAACACACATTAGGCAAGAAGCAATAGAATCAAAAGTCCAATAGCATAGCAAAGTAAGAATCACATAGAATCAGGATTCAGGCCAGCACATAGTATTAATTAACATGGCATTATGAGCTGAGTGCAATAAATAGGTAATAGACAAGATCAGAATCATAAAGGATAATCATGATATAAGCAAAAGTAAATAGTCAGAAAACCCTAATAAGTACGGTAGGGTAAAATCACAGGAAGAATCAGGGGTTACTCATGGGGAAACACATACAAATCTAAGGAACAAATCAATAGAGACATACTCAGGATTAGCATACAGTGTTAAAACTAAAGTTTTAACATAATAAATCGTGACAAAAATGATATTTAACAAAACCGTTTAAGCATATGAGAAAAAATCACAGGACAACACTTAAACTTTGAGGAAATCAATTTTGAAGAAAAGGTTTTAGAAAACCCTAGTTGGAAGTGAAGAATTCGCTTAGGAAAAATAGAAAACCAATAAAGAAACACCATAATAACTCGTAATAGAAATAGATCTATTGTAGATCTAAAAGAATCGGAAGTTTCAAACATTAGGGTTTTACAGAAAACCTCAAAGAGAGAAGAACCTCGAACAGCACTGGCTCGAGACTCAAGGGTCATAAACCTTGCTCGAAATCAAGCTTTGGAGGCTTGAAGTAAACAGAAACACCATGGGTGTGAGTAGACATATCCTTTCCCTTTGAGGGCCTTAGGGAAGACATTACCGGCATAAGAGACCCATGAAAGCGTGAGGTGATGAAGGTTTCAAGGTCTCCGGTGAGGGATGGCCGAAGAAGATGAAGAGAGTCATCGGAAGCTGAAGAGACGGAAGTCTCTAGAAGAGACTTAGAAAGAGAGAGAGAGAGATCATAGTAGAGAGATGAGAGACGCTGAGCAAATGAGAAGGATTGGGCGTTGGTTCGAATTAATTAAGGAAATAGTGATATGGGCCGTTGATCTAATTTGATCAACGACTCAGATTGATCCGGGGTTGGGCCGGGTAGGATTTGGTTTGGGCTGGGTATGGAATTGGGTTGTTATAATCTGATGGGTTGGGTTAAAATTTGGCTAGAATTTAAATAAAATGTGTCTAGTTGTTAAATACCCATAAAATCAAATATATGATTACTAAAATAGCCAATAATTATGCAAAAATGAAATTAATGCCACATGGATGAAAATTAAGGTAATTAGCTAATATAAAAATATAAAAATGATTTATTATTGAATTGAAAATAGCATGAATGCGCAATTAGGCCATAGTTGCAAAATTTGTATAATCCTAATTGAATAGTGCCTAATTGTTTAATTTGTGAAATAGTTAAATCCTAATAGAATTAAATAGGATTACAAATAATATATTGAGCTGGAAAATATTTTGAAATTATTTATAATATAATTTATGAATAATTATTGAATACAAAAAATACTAACTAAATAGAAAATACGAAAAATTGTGGAGAAAATACTACTCACATTAAAAGTGATTTTAAAGGTAACATGTAGGTTTTGAAAATAATTTTGAGGAAAAATTGGGTATCAACACCCTCCTTGCACGCACATTCGCATCTTCGACTGGTATACCCATCCTGATAATCCTTCTACAAATTCGGAGTTTATTTCTCTCATTCCTCCAATGCTACACTGCAAGCCGAAAACATCATAGAACATTCCGGGCCTCCTATCACAATCTGCTGCAAGAGCCCGATCCTTAGCCATACTGAGGGCTTGAAATCCTTAAACACCGCATTCTTAACCTTCGAATTCATTAGGACCATTGTTGAGAGTCACCCACTCTGGCCTGGTCCCGAATATAATCAACTCCAAGGCTCCACTGGCACTTGAACACCTATCTTAATAAAGCACCCGACTGACCAATTTCCCTTGCAAAGCATCTTTGTACGAAGCATAAGCCCCGAATATTCCAAAAGCCTGAACACAAGTCGATAAGGCTAATTATAGCACCCCGTAACAATTCCTTTGCTTAAATTACAACTTGTGCCCTCTTCCCTTGGCTATATTAACCCACCATTATGCTGACAACAAGAATTTTTACTAGTAGATAATCATGCAACCCAATCGTAGGCGGTGAGACTCTCCCACTTTGGCCAAGCTCACCCCTTTAAGAAACTACTTGACTTTCTCTTCTCACACCTGGCCTGCTAGAAATTTAACCACCACTTGACACTTCTCATATGTCCTTCCTCATCCTTTGTTTCCTAGCTGTTTCCTTAGATCAATGTCTATCTCTGTAGTACTTGAACTGGTAACTCACTGCTAGCTTCAAACCTTTCTGAAGGTCATATTTCTCGAGTTGTCGACAGTAGAAACACCGATCCAATCATGAACCACCGCACACCGCGATCTATGACAATCGCTTCCCGGACACCAATTCATAATACCGTGCCACGAAGGCAAATCTGAAGAAGATCATAACACCGACGAACTTAACACATTCAATCAAGGGCGACGATATCTCATAATATACGAAATTGCACCGCACTTGGAAACACCAAGTCTCGTTACTCTATTGATCTAATCCTGAACATTTATAGTCTGATTGCCTTTCCTCCACCGAAAATATAATACTGAACCTTTGAATCGTGCTCTGAGTAGAACTCCTTTCACGTCATTCACTATCCCAACACATGGGCAAGCATCCTACCACCACGTCAATTAGTGCGCGATAACCATTTATGAGCATTATAACAACCTAAGCATAGCCTCAAAGCTCTCAGAAATACAACTACTGAGCTGAAACAACATAATATCTTTCCGCAAAGCAACGACAATAACCCCAACCAACTATGCATGGAGAAACATCCCGCACCACATATATAGTATCATTATAGTTCTTTAATTCCCGATTTATATCAAACTCTTCGCGTCGCATAAGATTGAATAGGAAAGAAACGATGGCGTAAGTCTCAAAGGAATCAAATCGCACGATGGAGAATCAAGAAGGGAAGTGCTCTTAACAGCCCTGTAGCCTCTCAAAGATAAGTACAAACGTCTCTGTACCGATCCGCAAGACTCTACTAGACTTGCTCATGACTCGTGAGACCTAAGGGAACCTAGTGCTCTGATAGCATTTTATCATGACCCAAAATCCATTAAAGGTCGTGATGACGCCGGACACCACTGTCGGGCAAGCCAACACTAAATAGCTAATTAACTTGTCATTTTAGTATTTTTGAAATCATTTCATTTTCTTACATTTAGCAATAAATAATGAACTTCAATGACTACATAATAATGTTTTTTTAACCAATTTCTAATACTAACTAATCCCACATACATCGCAGAACCCGATGTCACCAGTACATGAGCTTTTACTAGGAAGAAAAGTAAAAATACAACAACTGTCTAGAATATAAGTTTGGACAGGAAAAGAGGTACACGCTGGCTGCGGGTCGTCTCGAGAGATGCAGCTCACCTAAGTCTCCGAATCAACCACACCGATGCTGACAAGGCCACAATCCATACTTTACCCGTACATTAAAATGTACAACAAGTGTAGTATGAGTACAAAAACAACGTGTACCCAGTAAGTATCCCGCCTAACCTCGAAGAGGTAGTGACGAGAGGTCAACTTCGACACTTACTAGTGGTCAAATTAATATAATTAAGTGTGACGCCAAGCATGGATGTCATGATTAAATAGCAACTGACAATAGAAAGTGACAACTTCTTTCATGAATATAACTTTAGATTTCGTCATTTCAGTTGACAATTTATCCCAAGGCATTTAAGCAGTTCTAACCATATTAAATATCAAGCAAATAGCATGTGCAAATAATGCCGAGGTCGTAAGGCCCGATCCAACAAAATAATAAAATGTGCACTACCGTAGGGTCGAACAGTGCGAACCATAAATGCATCTTACCCCGCTCGCGAATCATACGTGCGACGCGGTCAAATATAAATAATAGAGTTACCCCGCTCGCGAATCATACATGTGATGCATGTACTCATAGATACACACATTCAAACAGTCAATCCATACTTCATTAGGAAAACAATTACCCAAGGAAATGACAATTTCTTTTAATGGTCAAGAAGATGGTGTTTAATCTTTTTAGAAATTTATTTGCCAAGTTTGATATGATTTAAGCATTTGAAATTTATCAGTAAAATTACAAGTACGACAAGTAAATCATGCTTTTGGGTCCTAGACTACTCGAACATAAGCACAATAGTTGCTACGCACGGACTCTCGTCACCTCGCGCGTACGTAGCCCCCCCACTAATAGTAGCACATAATTAATTATTTCACTTATGGGGACAATTCTCTCTTACAAGGTTAGAAAAGAGACTTACCTCGCTCCGGAGTCCCATAGTCAACTCCCAAGCCTTTCAAACAACTCGACCGATGGCCAATGCTCCAAAACTCGCTTTCGCTTTATTAACATTCACAAGCTTTTAATCCTCCTCCGACATCGTAACATTGAGTAAAATGCTCATACACCGCCAACAAATTGATATCTACAATTACAATCTCAATTACAATCAAAATATGACTAAAAAATATAAGCCTCCAGCTCAAATTGTCTAATAGGTTCACTTTCTAGCACATTCAACTCTACTCTTATCATTTAATACCCATTTGAAGTTATCAAAGATAGTACATTAATTCTCCAACACCGCCAAGTTACTATTCATTGTCTTCCTTAACCAACGTTTTCAAAATATTCAATTTGGTAATTACTTATTTGAACAGTTCCAGTTAAGCTAGAAAATGATTCCATTTCTAAAAATACTATTTATCTCTCCTTCATTTTCTCAAGAACACTATTCATGCCATGAACTAGAGTTTATGAAATCAATTATCCAACCATAACAACTTGAAACAAATATTAGAATTACTCTCACCAACTCATAAGAAATGAGCTTAAAACATTAGTATTGCCTTCTTGAAGCTTTTCTTTAAAAATCTATTATTTGGGAAATTTGGTGTTCTTTAACAACTTGAAAAGATTTCTAGAGATTTCAAAGATTGAATGTTGTTAATATTAGTATTAATAGGATGCTATTAACTTAAAATATCCAACAAAACCTACCTTGTATTGTTAAGTAGTCCCCAAGGTCGAATCCACCATGAAAGAACCAATCCCTAGTTCAAGAAAATTCTCAAAGGAGCTGCTGCCCGTGACTAGGGAAGGAAATAGGGGCAGGGCGGGGTAGGGCGGGGCAGGGGATACTATTAATGGGGCGGGGAAGGGAAAAATTTAAATGGGGCGGGGCAGGGCAGGGCAGGTCAAAATATTATTTAAAAAAAAAAAAAGGTTAGGGCAGGGCAAGATTCGAATTAATAGATGGATCGGGTAAAATAAAAATGACCCGCGTATTTTATCTTTTTTCAAACGGCAATCCCTGACTTTGAATCCCTAATTCCCTATTAACATTTCACATTTCTCGCTTCTCGCCGCTTGCCGCTCGCCAGTCTCCCCTCGCCGCTCGCTAGTATCCCTCGCTAGTCGCCCCTCGCCGCTGAAAACACCATAACCATATTTTGTTCCTCTTAGTCTCTCCAAAAACAGAGCAACAAGGGTCGATTAGTTGTGCTTTCGTACTCTCTTGTTTGAGTAGGATTCGAGTTCGTCGGCAAGATTTGAGTTTCTCCTGTGGGGTTCAGTCAATATGCCACATGTTCGAGGTCTCCATTCGATTTTTCGGTCCAGGCCCCGTTCTTCAATTTTGGTGGAGATCTAGTTTGCGATTCTTTCCCATTGCGTTAAATTTCAGGTTCTTTTGAGGTTATTTCTCCCTTATTCTGTTGTTTTGCTTAATATCGTGCTTTCCCTTGTCTCGTTGATTGTTTAAGTTGATATTTTATTGTTCTATTTGGGGTGTCTCGATAATACCTTCTTACTCCGTTTTGTTCTATTGATCATCGTTTTTGTTGTCGTTTTGTTTAATCTGTTCGGATGGGATTTGATTCATAAGTTTCTAATTCTTTGTTTCATTGTTTCATTTAGAGATAAAAGTTTTAAGGCCTCATAGCGCAGATTTTATGTTTGATAATTTGCCATCTTCTTGTGGCTGGTCTCAATTTATATCATGAATTTCGAAAATGTGAAAAGCTAAGGCGTGTCGTGCAGAATTGCAGAATAAAAACTGTTTTTGTAGCATCGGGTCGTCATTGAACTGGGGATTTCTTCATACTAATAGTGATTTGGCTGATAATTGACCATCCAACATGAATCTGCATGTATGATGATTTGTTTGAGTTGAGAAAAGAATAGATGATAAGCCCATATCATTATAGTGTTTGGCGCCTTTCGAGTATATTTGGGATGTGAACAGACTTGATATTCTGCTTTGATTTGTTTCCGGTGCGCATCTACAAAGCAGGTGAAAATTCTGTCATATTGGAATCTTGGGGTAGGCATTTTGTACATGCAGCATGCAAAATTTTCTTTTTTGTCAAGTTTTGTTAGATCTTGAGTTAGTTGTGGTTAATAATCTAGATCTATACCAGTCGATCCTTTTTTTTTGTGGTTTTTAGTGATTTGGTGGAGTTTCAAGCTATCTATAATACTAATAAGGTTTTATTAACAGAAAAAGAAAGTCGTAAAGAACAAAATCACCTTTATGTGATTGTTTTCAACAGCATACTGGAAGATCTCCTTGCCTTATTGTCATGCAAAATCACCAATGACAAATTTAAAGATCTCCTGTAAAAAATTTTATCTTCCGGTTTAACACGTTTTCGATACAGTTGTCGGCTTGTTTTTTGGTTTTCAGAAGCTCTTCCTAGTTTTGAAGCCGTTGAACATTCAAAATTTTGAAGCATATTACTCCTATATACACACTTTGTTTCTTCTCTTCTTAAGGAATATTACAGTAGTATGTATGGCTAATTATGTCAATATTTGAAATAGGTAATCATGGCATCTCAAAATGAAGAGAATCTGCCAGCTTCTTCTTCTAATGCTATTTCCTTAGACGACGAGAGTCAAAAGCCTTTACAACCTGATGAAGTTGTTGAAATGGCAAAAAGGAGATATTCCCGAGCATGGAATCATTTCGAGTTGGTGAAGTTTAATGGTGTTCCATTTGCAATCGCCGTTATAAAAATGCTAGAAATTGTGGTACAAAATCTATGTTAAATCACATACTAAGTGTCCTGGTAGGCCAAGAGATGTAGAAAATGAGGGTGATACTGGGGGTGGTTATTTTGATCAAGATGTTGCACGTAAACAACTTGCACATGCTATTATTTTATACGAGTATCCACTCTCTATAGTTGATCATGTAGGATTTAGGAACTTTGTTGCGAGTCTCCAGCCTATGTTTAAGATGGTTGCTAGAAATACAATCAAGAATGACATAATGAAATTTTTTGACAATTTTAAATCGCAAACTTCTAAGTTGTTGGATAAAGTCACGAGTAGAATTGCAATAACAACCGATATGTGGACTTCCAATAGTAACAAAAGAGTTCATGGCTATTACTGGTCATTTCATTGATGATTCATGGAGGCTTCAAAGTCATATTCTGAGATTTGCTTATGTCCCTTCCCCACATGATAAAGATGACTTGTGTGGTGCTTTGGTTAATTGTTTGTTTGATTGGAATCTTGAACGAAAAATATCAACTATCACCATTGATAATGCTAGCACAAACAATGATGTAATTAAAACTTTATTGGATGAGAAACTTAATAAAAAAGATTTGTTGTTGAGTGGTCGAGTATTTCATGTGCGTTGTGCTGTACATATTTTAAATTTGATTTTCAAGAAGGGTTAAAGGTGATAGGAGATAGTATTAGCCAAAGTGCGTGATAGTGTCTTGTATTGGAGTGGATCAGCTGCCAGAATTGAGAGGTTTGAAGAAGCCGCACGTTTGGTTCATTGTTCTTGTAATAAGAAGTTGGAGTATGATTGTCCTACTCGGTGGAACTCAACATATTTAATGTTGAGAACAACTATAGAATACAAAGAGGTGTTTAACAAGTTGAGTCTAACTGACACAAATTATCACTCTTATCCAACTGAAGAGCAATGGAGTAATGTAGAAGATGTTTCTGATAAGCTCACACTTTTTTATCATATCACATAACAATTTTCAGGAACTCAATATCCAACTTCTAGTCAATATTTTACAAAGGTTTGTGAAATTAAGCTAGAATTGGAAGCTTGGGTGAATGAGTTTAATCTTGTGATTAGCACTATGGCATCTGCGATGTTGTTGAATTTTAAAACATATTGGGAGTATGTGCATATTTTGATGGGAGTAGCTGCAATCTTTGATCCACGGTACAAGATGAGGTTGGTAGAGTTCTTTCTTCCAATTTTTGGCGAAGAAGCTTCAGCTAAAATTCAAGAAGTTCGATCCAATTGTTATAATCTCTTTCAAGATTATAAGAGTAAATTATATGCTCCACATGATTCATTAGCATCTAGTTCTAGTGAAGTCACTAGTTTTACTCAGGGTGATCGGCTTTTGAGTTTTGATAGATTTGTAGCTTCAACTGGAGCTACCGTGAAGAAAAGATCAGAGTTGGATATGTACTTAGAAGAAGACCTACTACCTCGAACCCCTTCATTTGATAATTTGAGTTGGTGGAAGAAAAATGGATTGAAATTTCCTACATTGCAAAAAGTGGCTCGTGATCTCTTAGCCATTCCATGTCTACTGTTGCTTCAGAATCTGCATTTAGCACTAGTGGGAGGTTGATTAGCCCTCATCGGAGTAGACTCCACCCCACTACTTTAGAAGCTTTAATGTGTGCTCACACGTGGTTATGGAATGACTTAAATGGTAAGTAATTTTCTCATTATTATCTTAATAGGTATTCAATTGTTTAATACTATATTGATACTATGCGTTTTTCCTTTTAGGTTTGATTTCAACGGTTGATCAAGTTTCATGTCCAACATTGCTTGATGAAGAGGACGAGCCGGATTCAATTGTTTAATACTATATTGATATTATGCGTTTTTCCTTTTAGGTTTGATTTCAACGGTTGATCAAGTTTCATGTCCAACATTGCTTGATGAAGAGGACGAGCCGGATTCAATTGTTTAATACTATTTTGGATTGTCACATAGCTACTGTTTAATATTTAATGTTCTTGCTTTGAATTTGAAATTGATCTTTTGGTTATTACTGTACCAAACTGCATTCTGTGGTTCTTTAAAAATGTTGTAATGAGGGTAAACGAAATTGCTCTTTTTGCTACTAAATGTTGAAATAATTTGACTGTTGATGGTTCTTAAGAAGAGAATCATTGTGTCTCATGGAATGACTGCTTTCTATTTTGTTCACGTAATATCTTGCCTTAAAATGAAGCATTTTCCTTTTTATAGCTACAATTAGAAATTAAAGAATATCAGTGTGAACTATTGCATACTATAAACTTACTAAATTCCAAAACTTAACATCAAAAAATTGGTATAAGTCTGACTATTGTAGAGTTCATAAGGGATACATGTAATGACAAAACCTACTTTTTACTTAGAAAAATAATTTCAAAAGGTAACATCTGCAAATTCAAGTTGTTTAAGGTATAGAATTTAATATTCCAAGAAATTCAAGATGGGCCAGGACTAAGACATAGGTACCAACAGTATAGCAATATATACTTTTACGAACACTCTTAAATAATTGTTGTATATAAACAATAACTCAAAAAGGCAACATCTATAGTATATATAAATCAAAAATAGGTTAAAAATACAAGAAAACCTAAACGGGGTAGGGCGGGGCGGGGCGGGGAAAAATTTGGAAAAAATGCTAAATAGGGCAGGGCAGGGCAGGGCGGGTCAAAATATTAGCAGGTCAAGGCTTGCCCCGCCCCGCCCTAACCTGCCCTGCCCCATTTTACACCCCTACCCGTGACTGCCTTATATAGGAACTCATGCTTCATCTAGTTGTACCTTGTTCTGTGCAAGTTGTACCTCCTATTACAAGTTTTCCTCTGCTGGACACCCTTTATTAAAATGCCCATAACCCCTTGTAGGAACCTCCAAATTATGAACGGTTTAAAGATATAGAATTTAAACTCGAAGATCTTTCATTTAGTAGGATGTACACCATGTAACTCATTATATATTGCGAGATATGAGTATCCAA
Organism: Nicotiana undulata; assembly: GCA_005239495.1. NCBI lineage: Eukaryota > Viridiplantae > Streptophyta > Magnoliopsida > Solanales > Solanaceae > Nicotiana > Nicotiana undulata. Next base: position 117,256 of record ML242914.1, read on the forward strand.
AGTCGGCTCCATGCATCAGCAATTTCTGGTGAAATTGCTTTACCAGCCTTCATTCAATCGATCATAACTTTCTTTAGAAATGTCCAAATGATGAATGGTTTATCTTTCTGGAAACAAGAATGAAAGGGCTACAACTTTAATTTTTTAACAATTTTCATATTCCCTATATATTTCAATATGTAAGGTTCCAAATACAGCTCTTCGATGCACCAGTTGCTGTCCAAAACAGATTTTGCAGCAGAAATTTCCAGCAACTATTTTGTCCGAAATCCATTCTGTTAACCTTCCGAAATCCACCTCGAGCCCCTCGGGACCTTTACCAATTATATTAACATGTCCCAAAATACAACACGAACTTAGTCGAGGCTTCAAATCACGTCAAACAACGCTGAAATTACGACTCGCGCATCGAATCGAATTATGAGTTTTCAAATCTTCCAACTTCTATATTTTGCGCTGAAATTTATCAAATCAATCCGGAACGACTTCATATTTTGCACGCGAGTCATAAATGACATAATGGAGCTTTTTAAATTTTCAAAATCGGATTCCGACCCCGATATCAAAAAATTAAACTCTCGGTCAAACTTTCTAAAAATCTTCTATTTTATAACTTTTGCCAAATGACCCCGAAATGACCTACGGACCTCCAATCCCACTTTCGAACACACTCCCAATACAAAACTCACTATACAGAGCTATTTCCAGACTCGGAATCCCAAATGGATATCGATAACATTGAAATACACCTCAACCCAAATTTATGAAATTCTTCTAAAATGTCAACTTCCTTAATAGGCGTCGAAACACTCCCGAGTCATCCAAAACCCGATCCGGACATATGCCAAAGTAAAAAATCATCATGCGAATCAGTTGGAACCTTCAAATCCCGATTCCGAGGTCGTATGCTCAAAAATCACATTTTAGTCAATTCTTCCAACGTAAAGCTCCCGAGATGTGAATTTTCTTTCTAAATAAACTCTGAACTTCCCGAAATTCAATTTCGACCACGCATGCAAGTCATAATATCTGAAGTGAAGCTACTCAGGGCCTCAAACCGCTGAGCGATGCTCTAGAGCTCAAAATAACCGTTCTGGTTATTACATACCTAACTTGGCTGCTTCTTTGATTGCTTCCTCTTATGAAAAAGGTAGTGAAACTTAAATATTTGTGTTTGTCACAACCCGTTTTATATAAGTTATTGTAGTTAGTGACAAATTGAGGCGAGAACGTGCATTGATTTATTACGGTCAAGTAAAATTATATGTTAACAAGCTATTTAAAAATGTATATAACCCGTCCAACGTGGTTACAGGCATAACAGTACAACCCGTCCGGCGTGATCATAGGCACCCAGTCCAAACACATCATACAGGAGAAAATAAATACGTATACATGTAGGAAATGAGTGAATAACAAATAACATGCTCCTGGACTGGTATAAACGACACACGAAAGTGTAGGCATGTGCGAGCGTACTTTATAGCTCAAATCAGCAAATTTCATCAAAGAATAACATTTATCAGCTCATTGGGGATTAAACCCCTATGTTGCCTCAAACATGGCCCAAATAGTTTAATACAATATCACAAATGTGCGAAGCATCATAGCTTAAGGTTTAGCAGCCAAATTCTAGGCTCATGAGAGCCTGAGAACAACCCGAACATGAATAACTAATCCCGGTGTCCTCAAATAGGTTCATCCCCACACATGTGTGCATCCAATAGTACGTAGCTATCACAACAATTCACGCAACTAATGCCTCAAATGAGTTTAAATTAGATACTTACCTCAAACAAATTAAATCACTCTGCTAACAAGCCCTTCCCACACGTATCGACCTATGGAAGGCTTGAATCTAGCAACAAAATAACGTAATACAAAGTCAAAAAGTCAACTCAAAAAGTCAACCTCGAGACACGTCTTGAAATCTGACAAAATGAAAAACATCCGAAGACCTATTCAACCACGAGTCCATCAATACCAAAATTACTCAATTCCGATCACAACTCGGCCTTCAAATACTCAAATTAAAGCCTATGAAGTTTCGACAAATTTTCCTAATCTTTCTAACCCAAAACACTAATTAAATGATAAAAACATGATAGACTCATGTATATTAACGGAATCCGAGTTAGACACTTACTATCAATCAATTCCTCAAAAATCGCTCCAAGAATCACCTCAATCTGAGCTCCCGAAGTTCAATTATGAAATATTACTCTAACCCTCTTTTTTGAATCTTATATTCTACCCAGGTGCACCTTTTCGCGATGGTGAAGCAAAAATTCAAGAGCCGCCAAATTAACTCTCCGCGAACGCAAAACTCCATGGGCGAACGCGACTCACAGACTCATACATCTACATGATCGCGAAGACCAAATCGCGTGGACTCCCAACCTCCTCATTACTTCTTCGCGAATGCGCCCCAACACACGTGTTCGCGATTCATAAAATTCCAATACTCCGTGATCGCAGACCTTTTCTAGCGATCGCATAGAACAATCTTCCACTAGTCACCAAACAACTCTTCGCGATCGCGATATCCCACCAGCGATCGCATATAAGGAAATTAATAACAATCATGGCAACAACTTTAGCAAATCTTCCAAGTCAAATGTTGATCCATTAATAATACGAAATCCATTCGAGGCCCCTGGAACCACAACCAAACAGACTAACAAGTTCTAAAACATCATACGAACTCGCTCAAACATGAAATCACATCAAACAACAGTAAAATCACAAATCGCGCATCGATTCAAGCCTAATGAACTTATGAACTTCTAACTTCCAAGACTTATGCCGAAACATACCAAACCAACTCTTGTTAACATCAAAATTTGCACACTAGTCATAAATGACACAACAACCTTATTCCAACTTCCAGAACTAAAATCCAAGCCCGATAACCACAAAGTCAACTCTTGGTAAAACTTTAATTTTTCCAACTTTCGCCAATTCAAGCCAAAATCACCTGCGGGTCTCCAAATAATTATACATACACACTTCTAAGTCCAAAATCACCATACAAGGCTATCGAAAACATAAAAACTGCATTCCGGAGCTATTTACACATAAGTCAACATCCGATCAACTCTTTCAACTTAGGCTTCCAACCTTGGGACTAAGTGTCCCAACTCATCCCGAAACATCCTCGGAACTAAACCAACTACCCATGTAAGTACATAAGAATAAAAAACACTAAATAGGCAATAAATGGGGTAACATTTCTATAATACTCAATACGACCGGCTGGGTCGTTATCCTCCTCTTTTAAACAAACATTCGTCCTCGAACGAATGTAGAATCTTACTTGGAGTCTCAAATAGGCGTGGATATTTGCTTCGCATCTCCCGCTCAGAGTCACAAGTAGCCTCCTCGACCGGCTGACCTCTCCACTGCACCTCACTGAAGTTATATTCTTTAACCTCAACTTTCAAACCTGTCGATTCAAAATGGCCATCGACTCCTCATCATAAGTCAAATCCCCATCTAACTAAACCGTGCTAAAGTACAAAACATAAGAGGGATTGCTGAAATACTTCTGGAGCATGGAAACATGAAGCACTAGATGAACACTCGATAGACTAGGCGACAGTGCAAGCTTGTAAACCACATCTCCAATCCTCTCAAGCACCTCAATAGGCCCAATATACTAAGTGCTCAACCTGCCCTTCTTCCTGAACCTCATAACACCCTTCACGAGTGAAACTCTTAGAAATACCTTCTCTTCTACCATGTAAGCAACATCACGAACCTTTCGATCAACGTAATTCTTCTGTCTAAACTGGGCCATGCGAAGCCAATCTGGAATCAACTTAACATTGTCCAAAGCATCCTGAACCAAGTCAGTACCCAATAGGCTATCCTCTCCCAAATCAAACCAACCAACTGGAGACCGACGCTATCTCCCATACAAGGCCTCATATGGATCCATCTGAATACTTGATTGGTAGATATTGTTGTAGGAAAACTTTGCAAGCAGTAGAAACTGATCACAACAACCCCCAAAATCCATGACACAAACACGTAGCATATCCTCCAATAGTGTGCTCGGGTTATCCGTTCGTCTGAGGGTAGAATGTTGTACTCAACTCAACCCGTGTGCCTAACTCTCGTTGCACTACTCTCCAAAATTGAGATGTAAACTGTGTGCCCCGATCTAAAATGATGGACACCGGCACACTGTGAAGGTGAACAATCTCGCGGATATAGATCTCAGCCAACCACTCCGAAGCAGAGGTAGTCCTAACTGGAATGAAATATGCAGACTTGGTAAACCGATCCATAATCACCCAAATAACATCGAACTTCCTCGAACTCCGTGGGAGCCCAACTACGAAGTCCATAGTGATACACTCCAATTTCCATTTCGGAATCTCAAGCCTCTGAAGAAAATCACCCGACCTCTAATTCTCATACTTCACTTGCTCACAATTCATGCATCAGGCTACAAATCCCACTATATCTTTATTCATCCTCCTCCACCAATAGTGTTGCCTCAAGTCCTGATACATCTTTGCGTCACCCTAATGAATGGAATTGTCACGCCCCAAACATATGGAGGTGTGGGTGGCACCTGGTGCCATATTTGGCCCGAGCGTACCACTCTATAACTGTGAACTCTGGAGGGGTAACCCTCAACTTAGGCTAATGAGGCCTACCTTACAAATCAAGGGCGATGAGGCCACCATGAATGTCTACAACAAGAAATACCAAACTACATATACACAGGGCTGGCAAGGCCATAATACTGATATACAAAATATACAGGACTCGTCTACAAGCCTCTAGAGATAATTGAACTGTATTATAATCGGGACATGGGCTCGATATAATCATCAAACTTGTATATATAAAATGGACTTCATGGTCTAGACCTAGTAACCTGAGGAAGTGGAGCTCACCAACCAAGCTGATGTTTAACTCTATCTACTAGGAAGGCTATCCAACTGTCTATCAGGACATGCATGCATGAAATGACAGCGTCCCCAACAAAAGAGATATCAGTACAAAATAATGTACCTAGTATGCGAGGCACCAGAATAACTATAAGCTAAAACTGAACTGATAATATTGTAGCAGGGAGACAAAGTTAATATGAAGATATGCTTACCTGCTGATACTGACTCAATTTTCTCAATATAGTAAGTAAAATAGCTTTCCGGCCCTATAAGGCTTAGTACGTATAACTGCTCTACCGTAGTAAGCGCGCTCATAGGCCCTCAGCCATACTAGGTGGAATTTACGTCCAAACCTTAAATCTCTACTATCATACTTGGACCTCTTATACATATACAATCTGATGGGAGCTTAATACTGACTTCTTAATAGGCTAGTACTCTTCTAGTTGGCTTTATGCTTGAGCTATTATCGAATATGGCCGTTGTATTATCTCTCTTGTACCTCTAATAGTAAGAGTGATTCTGCAATGTTCATATTCACAATTTCTAAAATTATCTGGGTCTAATAATCAGACTCCTGATTCACTTAGCTGATGTAACTCTTTAGTTTGCTCTTCTCTCTCAAACTTAAAGTAGGCTTAAGCTATCTTCCAATCTGCAACTCAGGTTATTAGTTATTACTTTAGCCTTTCGTGGATGCTATAGAACATCCATGATATAACCTTCTAACAATTCAAGCCTTTGTCTGTGATGTGGACTCAATTCTTTCTTTTAACTTATACTGGAGCCTCCTATAGCTGTATGAATGTCAACATATATGTTGCATGGATAACACCCCAAAATCTTAAGTGTGTTCATAATGTAACTAACTCTAGGTCATTTATAAGTAGGGATTTTAACCTATTATTTGCTCTCTTTTACTAGTGTTTAGGGCAAAAAATGCGTGAAGGTATTCCCGAAAACTAATGTAATATGCTTGCTTGCATGGATTGTTCAAAATGAGCCAAAGGAGTTACAAAGCAGTCGCGAGCATTATTTTGAGGTCTGCGTCAGGCATATTCATAGAGGTGGATTTTTGGGCTAAAAGGTGAATGCGGTCCGCACCAGAAAGATGCGGCCACAAAAGTAATTGTGCGGCCGCGATTAGAATTACGCGGATCACAGTTGTTGAGGTTCAATGAGCTTGCATTTTACTAAAAAACAAGAAGTGCGGTCTGTATCAGAATTATGCGTCCGCAGAAGTCTTTTACGGGACCGCGATGGAAATTATGCGGTCCACGAAACTATGCTCATTCAAGATCCAGAAATGAAAAATGCGGACTGCGATTAGAATTACGTGGCCGAAAAAACAAGAGTGCAGTCGCAGTCAGAATTACGCGGCCGCATAACCTCCGCAAGGGTATTTTCGTCCAAAAATTTAAGCTTAGTATAAATAGAACTTTTTGTCATTTTAGGTCATGTTGTGTATTTGCTGAGCATTTGAGACGGCTGTAACTTCCCTTTTGGATAATTTTGTATTTTATTAACCTTATAACATTGGATTTTCATCTTTTAATCTAGTATTATGAATTTTATCATCTTTTCATCTTTGATTTCTGCTATTTCTATGAGTAGCTAGACCCATAGCTAGGGTTGTGACCCAACCCTAGTGTGGGTATTTAATGGGTAATTGATTTTAGGGCTTGAATGTTTATGTGTTAGTGATATTTAGCCTTGTTCTTGCTAGAATTATAGAATTAGTGGTTGCAAACACTGATTCATGCCTTTATGACTCTTCTTGAGAAAGAGGGACTACGTCTAGGAAAATAGACTAACTAGGAATTGGGGTGAACTCAAGAAATTGATTTCCCCAATTAAAAGGTTAAACCTAGAGATAGTAATACCCGACTTGACCTAATATCACTTGAATTGCATGAATACCCATTTGGACTTGAGAAAGTCAAAGTGGGCAAAATCACTCAAACTACCCAGAGGTATAAAGTGAGTACTTGTGTGTGATAGCTATATTACGACCCTATTAAATCAAGCTTTCCCTAGATTCTTGCTACCCGTTAGATATCCACCTAGGCGGAAGTCACTACTCTAGTTTCTTTGAAATACTTGAAAACCAACATAAAAAATATTGTACTTAACTTTAATCATTGCATACAATAGACTAGAATTAGAAGTAGAATCAAAACCAAAATGTGTGGAAGTGTAATAGGAACAAAACACGCATCTAGACTTCGATATAAACCTAATTCCAAATCAATTAACTCCATGTGGATTCGATCCCATCCTTGTTCGGTAAAACTGCATCGACCATCCTCGCTACTCAATAGTAGTGCAGGCTTGGACCCGATCAGTCATGGATTGAGTAATTCCTTTCATGCCTTCTCAGTTGCTTTCAAATATAAGCAATTACTTTCCAGGTCATTCTGCCGCTTGTTGCATGAATACTTGTCTTATCTTAGTGCCCACACATACTGGAATTTAGTGCAACTCATATGATCTCAAATGTTACTTTTGATTTTACTTCCCGTTCATTGGTCACAATATGTGCCAATTTATTATGGAATGCATACAATATTGTAGTGATACTGTTGTTCCAAGATGATTTCTTCGTCAGGTCACTATGCTTAGGTTGAAGCCGTCTTTTGTTGTAGTACTAAGGGAAGCCCTCTAACTCTTGTAAAGTCGCGAGCTTATTACATCATATACCCTATGGAATTTTTGATGTTCTTACTCTCCTATATTTATCCTTAGTTACTTACCTCCATGCCATTGAGCTCGTAGGGTTACTTCTGAACTAAAATTTTGGTTGTCTCCCTAGTGGCTCTCTCATTTATTTTCTGAACACTTATTTGGCACCTTTAACTACCCCAACTCATATGTTAATGTTTCTCAATGATTACGATGTCTTCATATCTGTGAGATTGAATTCCTTATGTTGGGTTTCATTACGTTAATATTGCACGATCCATTGATTTATCTTTATCCTCTTGTCTAGCCATAACTAGACTCTTAATGCATACTACTAACTACTCGTTGGTCTATTCTCAAATCTTTGTTCCGCATAATCTCTCTTGGGTTCTTTCCTTTGTCTTAACTTACCTTTCGTAGTGGATCCTTATGTATCAAGGTTCATTCACATTTATTTATCAATAACATCCTGTGGCGGGAACCCTTACTGCCTCTCCATGGCATCGTGCTTGCATAATGTTCTTGAGTCATAGCACATCTGTAGTAGTTGAATAAGTGCAATATTATCCCTTCCGCATTTTTATCACATTCTTCCTTTACTATTCCATAGTTACCTGAAGCACTTAACTCCGACTTAATTCCATATCACACCATCCTCCTCCATTTAGGGGAGTACTAGCATTTAATTCTCTAAGGTTTTACATGCGTATATTAATCTTTGGCGTCATTCCATATATTAAATGACCCTTACTCGGCTTGCAGTAACCCTTTTGTACCAGGGATAACTGAATTTCTTACGCACGACTGTGACATCTAGTGTAACTAGCACAATCATTCCCTTAAGATTAACCCTGCTCATAGTGCTTGCCTTAGGGAGCGTATTCCTGAATGAACTTTAAAGGTCATTCTTCTATTGTCCATCTATTATTGCCGGAACGCGGTCTCTAAAATTTTGATGATGACGACTATTATCAAATCATACGGTACCTAATTCATGTTCAGTTTATCCTGTTGTCATGACCCAAAATCCATAAGGTCGTGATGGCGCCGGACACCACTGTCAGGAAAGCCAATCATTAAATGGTTAAGTTAAATTTCCTGTTTTAACATTTTTGAAATCATTACCTTTCACTTTATTACATAATAACTAAATAAAATCCGCTACGTAAATACGATAGTTTAATATTCCATTTTAATAAAATACATCCCAAACACATCCCAGAACCCGGTGTCACAAGTGCATGAATAAATTTCTAAGAATTAAACAGATACTGCAATGCTTGTCCGAAATACAATTGGACAAGGAATTTAAAATAAAAATAATACATCTGAGGGAGACTTTGTCAGCAGCGGATCGCCTCCGGATGATGCAGCTCGCCTAAGTCTCCAAGCCATCCATATCGCTGTGAAAGTACATGTGCAATAAAAATGCACAGCAAGTGTAGCATGAGTACGAAAACAACGTGTACTCAGTAAGTATCCCGCCTAACCTCAGAAAGGTAATGACGAGAGGTCGAATTAGACACTTGCTACAAGTCGATTTAGTATAATCAAGTGAGACACTAAGCGGGAATATCATAGGCAATTTAATAAAATCAGGGATAAGTAATATCAACTTCTTTCACATTTAACACTTTAAATCTTCGTCATTTCAGTTGGAAATTTAAAACTTCATAGGCCAATAAGCAGGTAATAATTACAGAAAATACATAGCAATTATCATGCGCAAGAAATGCCGAGGGTCGAACGACGCGGACCAACAATAATAAAATATGCATTGCCGAAGGGTCGAACGACTCGAACCATAGATGCATATATTTCCCCCCGCTTGCGAATCGATCATGCGACGCAGTCATATATAAATAATAGGGTTATCATGCTCGCGAATCATACATGTGACTCAGGAACCCATAGATACACATATTCACACAATAAGTTCACATTTTTATCAAGAAAGCAGTTACTCAAGAAAGTGGTAAAATTCTTGTTGGCCCAAGAAAGGAAATAGTTTTGAAGATTAACAAAGGAACTCTGAGATGAAAGTTTTGAAGATTGACAAAGGAACTCTGAGATGAACCAGGTCCATCACAAGGGACATAGACCAGCATAGTTAAAGGCACATGAGATGCACATGCAGGAGATAAATGTATTCTGATAAAATTGTGATATCTTCTGATCGAAAAGATTGCAAAAATGAAATTGGAGAAGGACTCCTTATTCAATAAGAACAGAATCAAAGACAAGGAAGGATTTAGGAGTTGAGTTTGACTAGAACTCTTTCACCATGGAAGAGTTGGATTAGGATTCTAGTTAATTCCTTATCTACTAACTCCTATAAATTGTAGATTGTTCTTATGATATGTAGATGCACAAAAGCAGAAATTTATCATGAATTGAGAGAAAACATTCGTGAAGAAATTTTGCAAGTAGTTCGAGCCAAATTGGAGAGTGTGAATCTGAAGCTACATACCAGCTAGAAGAACCAGTTCCATCTGTTTATCATTGAGTCTACTTTGTTGTAGTAGGCGTTTGAATATTGTATCTTTTCAGCTTTCATAGAAGCAATTGTAATAGGTACACCTTTGTTCAAGTTAGAGTTAACTTGAAGTTGGTATAATTTAGCTTGAGGCTAGTTACTACATAGGGTTAGAGGTAATCCTAGGATTACAAAAGAGTTTATTTTGTAAGTCCGTTTGGCTAAGAGTTTTAGTGAAGAGTTTGAGAAAATCTTACTGAGGAGTAGGTCGTGGTTTTTTCACCTTTTAAGCCAGGTGTTTTCCACGTAAAAATATCTGTGTTTTTACTTTACTGCTTTTATTATTCCGCAAACAGCAGTAGTTGGAACACCAAGAAGAACCAGGTTCTTCCAGTTAGACAACACTCGAAAAATTGGGTACTTCACAATTAACTTATATAATTGTGTGGTATTGACGTCTAAAACAACTTGGTATCAGAGTGGGTTATCCTTGAAGAGGCTAACACCTTAGGAAAATATCAAGATGAGTGCACCACCTGGGAATTGGGAAGGACAATCAACTATTAGGCCTCCACTCTTCAATGGCCAGTATTACTCCTGGTGGAAGAATAGGATGAAGGATCACTTAATTGGAGAAGACTATGAACTATGGGACATAGTCACCGACGGTCCTTTAGCCACCATGAAGAAGACTGTTGAAGGAGTATATGTGCCAAAGACTAGAGCTGACTGCACTGATGAGGATTTGAGAAAGTGGGAGAAAAATGCTAAGTCCAAGAAGCGGCTTGTGTGTGGACTCGGTCAAGATAAGTATAGCAGAATTCAAAGTTGTACCACTGCCAAAGAAATTTGGGACACTTTGCAAGTGGCTCATGAAGGAACACCTCAAGTGAAGAGGTCAAGAGGAACTCTACTATATTCTCAATATGAGAATTTCACCATGAAGGAAGAAGAGACCATCCAAGAGATGTATACAAGGTTCACTACATTGACCAATGAACTCAAGTCTCTTGGAAGAGTCATCCTTGAAGAAGACAAGGTTGAGAAAATTCTGACAAGGGTCTTGCCAGTCTCTTGGGAAAGAAAAATTACAACCATTCAGGAATCTAAGAACATTGCAACTCTTAAACTGGATGAGCTGATTGGATATCTCACTGTCTATGAACTTAGATGGCAAACTATGAAGATGGATGGTCCCAAGAAGGAAAGAAGTTTTGCATTCAGAATCACTGAGGGAGCATATCTGGAGGAAGATGAGTTAGCCATGATTACCAAAGAATTCAGAAACTTTCTCATGATGAAGAAGGGAATCTCTAGAGGAGGAAACTACAACAAAGCAAAAGCTCCAGAAAGGGCAACCAATGAGGGATGCTACAAGTGTGGTAAGACTGACCATCTCAACAAAAGATTTCCTCAGTGGGAAGTAGAATGGAAAAAAGAGAGATATGAAAGAAGGAACATGAAGAAGGAACTGGTCCAACCCATTCACAACTAAGGCTATAGTTGCTGCTTGGGGGGAAAGTTCAGATGAGGAATCATAAGATGGGGAGACTGAATATCAGGCGCACATGGAAATTGGAGAATCTGATGAAGAACCACATGTAAGTATTTCCCATCTTAAAAACAAAATAAAGTTTCTATCTAAGGAAAAACTCTCTTAGTTGCTACTTGATTTCATAGATGATTCTGAGGAAACATCCAAAGAGAATGATCAACTCTATAACGAATGTGCAATTCTAAAAGCAAAATGCATAAACCTGGAAATTAGAGTCAGTGAATCTGAAAAGAAAAACACTGTCCTGTTGAACCAGGTTCATCCACTTTAGACTGAGATTCTAGAATTGAAATTTGAAAACTTGAAACTGAGATTAGGATCCAGTAAAAAGGTTGTTGATCACTCTCATGTCCTGTTAGAAGAAAATTTGGGAAAACTAAAAGATAAAATATATGACAAGGATGAACAGATAAGATAACTTAAAGAAGAGCTTGGCAAAGTCAAACATGAATTAGATAGAACTTGTAAATGGAATAAATCTTCTGATGCCCTGACATGGCTTCAAGAGAATCATAGCAGCAACCGGAGAGGGCTTGGTTTTGGGAGTCAATTACCCAAGTGGGATCCCAAAAGCAAGTATCTCTCTCTTCCTGAGAATAAAATCTGCACCCATTGTGGTAAGACTGGCCACTACAAATATGAGTGTACTGCAAAAGAGCAGGCCAGTCAAAAAAATGAGAGGTTTGTCAGAAAGAAAAACTGGCTACCAAATTGGGCCAAGAAAAAGTTGATTCATCCATTCTCTCATAGAAAAGGACCCAAACTAGTTTGGGTTCCTAAGACTAACCCCTGATTTCCTTTTGCAGGTTGAAGTGAAGGTGAGAAACCAAATATGGTACATGGATAGTGGTTGCTCAAAGCACATGACAAGAAGCAAGGATAAATTCCTTTCACTTGAGAACCTCCAAAGAGGTAACGTCTCCTTTGGAAATGGGAAGAAAGGTGAGATCATTGGGGTTGATAAGGAACAAGATGAAGAAGAGATTGTACTAACAAGAAACTCAAATGATGAAGCCACAGTCCAGTCTGAAGCAGCATCACAGGAAGGAATACGTGATGGAACATGTCCTTCCACCTAGGGAAACGTGACAGGGGGAATTGACTAGAGAGGAACCGATCCTCAAACCTCGAGAGAACCTGTCCATGAACCTATTCCTCATTAACAAAACCAGGAAGGAACATCCAAAGAAATTGACACTCCTATGCAACATCCACAAAATTGGATATGGATGAACCCGGTTCATCTGTCGATCAGAAGATGTATAGGGGAATGAGTAGCTCTTTGTTATATCTCACTGCTAGCAGACCTGACATTTTTTTTAGTGTAGGCCTTTGTGCTGGATTCCAGGAAAATCCAAAGGAGTCTCACTTGACTGCTGTCAAGAGGATCTTGAGATACCTAAAATGCACCACTGACCTTTGTTTATGGTATCCATAAGGTAGTAATTTCAACTTAGTGGGATATGATGATGCTGCTTATGCAGATTTTCTTGTGGATAGAAAGAGCACCTCAGGTATGACACACTTTATTAGCTCATGTATTGTTTCTTGGGCCACCAAAAAGGTAAAATTCTGAGGGCTTATCTACTGCTGAAACTGAGTGTATTGTTGCTGCCTCATGTTGTTCTAAATGTTGGGGATGAAACAACAATTAATGGATTGTGGGATTGATCACTATTGAGTTTTGTGCTATTGATAAACAGATTACTGATATCTTTACAAAAGTACTGAGTAGAGAGCATTTTGAAAGGAACAAGTTACTATTAGGGATGATTAAGATCACTTGATTGAACCAGTTCAGAATGTACATGAAAAAAAGGAAGAAGGAAAAATGAAAAACAAATTGGCTAGGAAATCAGGAATTTGTGTAAATAATCATATTAACAATTGCTCAGTCTCATACTGTAAAAACTATACTCTTATGCCATATTTTGATATGACTCACTGGTCACTAATGAATTGTTTTCTATCTTTGCAAATTGAGGCTTGATCAAGAGGATTCTAAAATGATGAACCTGGTCCATCGTGCTTGTTCATCTGAAAGGTGAGGTATGTGTTCTACGCTCTGCACACTTTGAAATATTAATAATTAAATCATGAGCAGAACTCTGCAAACTCAAAATCTATTCAAAGCCTATCCATTTGACTTTGAACCAGTTCTGTTTCAACAATAATCCTCACCAAATTAAAATACCTAGATTCTAGGGAAGCCTTAACCGTCTATTCAAAACTAAAAGTTAATTCAATCCATACCCTCCCTTACAGAACCATTCCCAAATTTCCGATGACTCTTTCAAGTCGGCAAGTGAGGGGGTGGAAACTGTGTCTTTCGATTCTGAACAGGTAACTTTTATACCATAACCTTCTTCAGATGCCATTTCTGAGGTCGCTGAAAACTTAGAAAAATAGGTTCATACTGGTTGGGTATGTGATAGATGTGGAAATGCCTGAGACAAGAAGTAGAAGAGGTAAAAATAAAATAGAAAAAGAAAAGGAGAGAGAGGGTGTAAGGAGTGAAGAGAGGGGAGTAGGGCAAGAATCTGTAAAAATGGCTATATGTGGTGCTGAGCCAGAAAAGGAGGAAGAAAGTAGCAAGAACGCAGGGGGAAGTGAATCAGGAGAAGCCGCTGAAGGGTTGGTAAATTTAGGAAAGCACACAGATGAACCTGGTCCATCTACTGAGGAAACCCTGGTGGATCTGCTGAAAATGTTAGGCGATAATTATAATCCAAAGAAGAAAAGAACTCCTAAAGCTCAAACGTCTGGAACAACGAGAGAAAGTAAGAAAAGAAAAACTACTCCTTCTGAGACTTATAATAATTCTCTTCCAAGAGGAAGAACTACTAGGAGAAAGGTAAAGCAAAGTGAGGACGAGTTGAAGAGAGCTTTAGAGGAGAGTAAGAAGAAAAAAATGGAAAAAGGGAAAGAAAAGGTTGTTGAGCCTATTGAGGCTATTGAAGTGGATGAGATGGACCTGGTCCATCAGAGTGAAAAAGTGACAGAGGTAGAGGTTCAGAACCCTAAGCTCAAGAAAGCCAAGACTTGCTCAAAGAAGTCTTCATCTGTTTCTAAGTCTACTGAACCATCTATCTTGGCTAAATGAACCAGGTCTGCAATTTTTCCAAGCCTTAATTTCCTAGCATGCATAGAACTTTCAGTGACCCAGATTCAGAATTTTTGTTTGTTGCTCATGTTTTAACTATTTTTGTTTTATTTTGTGGATTGTGGCAGAATCATATTTGCTCTATCAATGAAATCTGATGCTTTTTTCTCTGATTCAGTATCTCTATTTTTGATAGTTTGAATTCTTAGTTGATTATTGATGATTAATCCATGATTTCATATGCAGTTGCCCAAATGGCCATGAGTAAGTGTTATAAAATCTGGGATTCATACAATTTTTTTTTGCAACTTTTCGATGATGGCAAAAGGGGGAAGATAGGTTGTGCTCTGAACATGTGATATTTATAACCTAATGAAATGGTTCTTTATGATAAATGCTTAATACTCTTATATATGTCAATGTTGGACTAAGCTGAAACATGCCTGAAGCACAAAGTTTGTCATCATCAAAAAGGGGGAATTTGTTGGCCCAAGAAAGGAAATAGTTTTGAAGATTGACAAAGGAACTCCGAGATGAAAGTTTTGAAGATTGACCAAAGAACTCCGAGATGAACCATGTCCATCACAGGGGACATAGACTAGCAGAGTTAAAGACACATGAGATGCACATGCAGGAGATAAATGTATTCTGATAAAATTGAGATATCTTCTGATCGAAAAGATTGCAAAAATGAAATTGGAGAAGGACTCCTTATTCAATAAGAACATAATCAAAGATAAGGAAGGATTTAGGAGTTGAGTTTGACTAGAACTCTTTCACCATGGAAGAGTTGGATTAGGATTCTAGTTAATTCCTTATCTACTAACTCCTATAAATTGCAGATTGTTCTTATGATATGTAGACGCACAAAAGCAGAAATTTATCAAGAATTGGGAGCAATAATTCGTGAAGAAATTTTGCAAGTAGTTCGAGCCAAATTGGAGAGTGCGAATCTGAAGCTACATACCAACTAGAAGAACCAGTTCCATCTGTTTATCATTGAGTCTAGTTGGTTGTAGTAGGCATTTTAATATTGTATCTTTTCAGCTTTCATAGAAGCAATTGTAATAGGTACACCTTTGTTCAAGTTAGAGTTAACTTGAAGTTGGTAGAAATTAGCTTGAGGCTAGTTACTACATAGGGTTAGAGTTAATCCTAGGATTACAAAAGAGTTTATTTTGTAAGTCCGTTTGGCCCAGAGTTTGAGAAAATCCTACTGAGGTGTAGGTCGTGTTTTTTTCACCTTTTGAGCTAGGTTTTTTCCACGTAAAAATCTCTGTGTTTTTACTTTACTGCTTTTATAATTCCGCAAACAGCACTAGTTGGAACACCAAGAAAAACCAGGTTCTTCCAGTTAGACAGCACTCGGAAAATTGGGTACTTCACAATTAACTTATATAATTGTGTGGTATTGACGTGTTAAACAACAATTCTCTTTCTAAATGATTAAGAAAAGCAAACTCTAACCTTCTTAGACAATCAATTACTAATTCGATAGCATTAACAGTCTAATATTATTGGCAAGATCACAAGTACAACACGTAAGGCATGCTAGTGGGTCCTAGACTACCCTGACACAAGCATAATAGTAGCTACGCACGGACTCCCGTCACCTCGTACGTATGTAGCCCCTACAAATAGTAGCACATAATTAATTGGTTCACCTATGGGGACAATTCCCCCTCACAAAGTTAGAAAGGAGACTTACCTCGCTCTGAAATTCCATAACCGGCTTCCAAGCCCTTTCGACGACTCCAATTGATGCACAACGCCCCAAAACTATTTAAATATCGGGAAAACGAATAAAAATTCACTCTAATACTTGTAACAATTCAAATTATATAAGTTCCCAACTCCGCTCGAAAAGTTGACCAAAATTCCCTTGGGCCCACGTGCCCGGTTCAAAAATTTCTCGAAGATAAATTATATCCATAGCTTTACTAACTCAAATATACAATTTTCTCTAATTTTCATGCTCAAATTCATGGTAAAAGTCCAAAATAGTAAATTCTAGGTCTTCCCCAAAAATCCCAAATTTATACTAATTTTCCATGTCTAAATCCATGTAAGATCACATATTTAACTCAAAAATAGGAAGAAATCACTTACCTAGTGTTGCTTGGTGAAAATCCCTCCTTGAGCTCTCCAAAATCGTCCAAGACAAATGAAAGAAATGAGCCAAAACTCGTTTTTAAAGCAATCTATCCAGGCTTCATCGAGTTGTACCTTGCTATGTGCAGATTGTACATCCTATTACAATTTCCCCCTGCTATACACCATCTGTTAAAACACCCATAACTCCTCGTAGAAATATCCAAATACAAACGGTTTGAAGATTTAGAAACTAGACTCGACGATCTTTTATTTTATAAGTTGTACACCATATAACGCTTTATAAATTCCGAGATATGAGCTTCCAAAGTCGTCTCCATGCATCAGTAAATTCTGTTGAAACTGCTCACCAACCATCTTCAATCAATCATAACTTTCCAATCCAATGTCCAAATCATGAATGGTTTAATTTTTTGGAAACTAGAATTTACGGGCTACAACTTTAATGTTTTTTTAAATTTTCAGATTCCTTATAGATTTTGATATATATGCCTCTAAAATCAGCTCCACGATGCACCAGTTGATGTCCAAAATTGCAGCAGAAATTTCTGCAGATTTTCTTTTTTGTTTTTGTCCGAAATTCACTTTGTTAACCTTCCGAAATCTACCCGATGCCCTCGGAACCTTAACCAATTATACCAACATGTCCCAAAACATGATACGAACTCGCACGAGGCCTCAAATCACATCAAACAACGTCGAAATCATGAATCGCACCCCAATTCAAGCTTAATGAACTTTAGAACTTGAAACTTCCACATTCGATGCCTAAACCTATCAAATCACGTCCGATTGACCTCAAATTTGTCACACAAGTTACATTCGACATTACGGGCCTATTGCAACTTCCAGAATTGGAATCCAACCCCGATATCAAAAAGTCAAACTCTCGGTGAAACTTCTGAAAAACCTTCAAATTTCTATCTTCAGCCAAATGACTTCAAAATGACCTACGGACCTCTGAATTCACTTCTGATCGCGCTCCCAACTCAAGAATCACCATACAGAGCTATTCCCAGGCTCGGAATCCCACCGGACATCAATAACATTGAAATGCACTTCAACCCAGACTTATGAAATTCCTTCTAAAATGCTAACTTCCACAATATAAGCCAAAACGCTCCCGGGTTATCCATAATCCGATCGGACATACGCCCCAGTCTGAAATCATCATACGAACCTGCCGGAACCTTCAGATCCTGATTCCGAGGTCGTTTACTCCAAATTCTAGTCTTAGTCAATTCTTCCAACTTAAGGCTTCTAAAATGAGAATTTTCTTTCCAATTTGACTCCGAACTTACCGAAATTCAACTCCGACCACGCCTATGAGTCATAATACCCGAAACGAAGTTGCTCATGACCTCAAACTGCTGAACGATGTGCTAGAGCTCAAAACATCGGTCAGGTCGTTACATTCTCTCCCACTTAAACATACGTTCGTCCTCGAACGTGCCAAGAACTGCTCTAGAGTTATCTGAAATCGCTGTTTAACACCTCGTGCACCTGCCCGTGCTACCACAACCCAGTTGAGCACATTAGCTTTATCAAATCTGATGATTTCCTCTTTTATCCATACAATAAGCTCAGAACCTAGTTCCAACACCTAAAATTCTTTTCCAGGCCCGTTTCCAATATATAAACAACGTATCAACAACCACGCGAGGTACCAAAACACGGCTGCGTACCTTTGCTGAGTTAGCACCATGCACCGCATAATTCACCATCTAACCACAATGATGTTCCCTGAACCTTAATAGCCAAAATTCCACGAATTTGTTGCTCCCAATGCATCTGCTGATATACATATACATCTTGCTTGAATGTTGACGATACCACCACAACAGAGGAGATGTGTAGAAATTTCTAACCAATTGCAGTGTTAACCAAACATTGATTCTCTCCTTTTTGACTAAAATCATCACCTCATTACTACCCAAATACTGGTATTGACCTGTAATATACTTCACATAATCTTATCGCATTGATCCCTGATCCATAAATCTCGTCTCACCCAGTATGAACTGCTCAGTCAACAAATCACCCCCATACATGACCATCAGTCTCACACGATGCCACAATGCGCCAATAGGCCACAACTCGAACATGATACATAAGGAAATGACTCAGGAAGGGACTACTCGACTCACGCAACTAATATGAACTTTCCTCAGAAAATAGGAAGTAAAACACAAGAAAAATAATTATAGGGAACTGTACTCAACATCACACTATTGCGGTGTGCAGCCTGATCCAAATAACATACCCGTGGTGGCGTACCGCCCGATTCCATCATAAAATTCACACAAAGAGATATATACAGAGATGAATTGCTCACTATTACAAATTACTACGCGGAAACTCAGCACATAGGAATTTATCAAGCCGTTTCACAACTCACACAGCACAATCACAATATCACATGAATTTGACGAAGACGGAACAATGTATGATATTACAACACCCCTCCTTGAGGAGCGCTATACTGAAATGAACACATCTCACTCGCATGAAGCCCATAATATTGTTTAAATCCATTCACACACTTCAATCAGATTCTGCTCGCACTGAACTAGGTTGATAGCCTTAACTGGGTCCATAATAACCCACTTCTCCTCATAACACGCCAGAACCACCATCATAGCCAGGACAACACCCCACAATCCACAACACAGATGAACTGGACGCCTTGTAGGCATAAATTCTCAAATAAGCAATATTACACTTCCTTATACTCAATCTAAATCTTTAATCCAATAAGTGACTACATGTCACACTCATACGATCTTCCCGTGGTCATTATCCCACGTCCTTCCACACAGGGTAACAGGTCTGCACATCCATACCGCCGACCATATTGACGCTGTAAAACAAATCAAGAACCCATAACCAGGATGCAAAGCCTCTTTCATCAAACACCGATCTCAGGTGACACTGAAGACAACACCAGCTTACTCTAAACATTCAAATCCCTTTTTCTCGCTCATCTGAGATCATGACATCCTTGTTAACAGCGAACCACAATCTCGATCCTTACTTCTTGTTACATACCGTTTACTACACCTAACATGCCAATATGGGATTGCACAAGAATTCCATCATAACTCCTGAACCACTAATAGGGGGAACACTTCATCATATAGAAACCTTTTACTTACCTCAATTCAAGAGAACCATAACAACACACAAGTGAATTCTCATAATCACCCAACATGGAAATCCTTAAGTAGTGGTCTATACCACCATAAACCTTCCGGGATTCGCCTACACCTGACAGACCATAGTACTTAAATGCTTCCAAATAAAGTCCATTACGACGGCCGACAAGCCTCACACGCACCGGCACAAACCTCATGCGTAACTTAATCACATTGAAGGAACTGATCATTGCCGTACATGTGCCATTTCAACCATGGCTAAGCAGTTTATCTTCTTTTAATCATCCTTAATTGCCTCAGAAATAATGGTAACCCCTTTCAACTCATAGCAAACTCAATCCTCACTCATCCCGAGTGGCCTTGATTCACGAGACCATGCTGTCTAAATCCCCCAAACCGTCTCATACCCTCCTGATAATCTTTCTACAATTTGGATGTGATGACCCAAAAGGTCATACCGTATAATCATATCTAAATCTGTGTTCCGAGGCCGTATAAGCCTCCTTCTTATCTCACCATAATGTGTAGTGCAGTCCGAGCGCATAGCCGGGAAGCCTTTATGTGAAATAGACCGATGAAATAATGAAATTTTAATAAGAATATTTTCTGAAAAATATAAAGGTTGTGAAAATGATGTATGATGGAAACCTGTGTAATTGAGGTTCACACTATGGTGACGGAGCCAGGATAAATCCAATATGTTTAAATTGAATATCTGTGAAAAAAGTGGTGAAAGACACAGTTGAAACTGATGAGATATTAACTGAAAGTGGGAAAAATGGGAAGTTTGAGAAAAGTGGAGAAATTGTATATGATTTGAGGTATAATTCAATGATTTTGATGATGATTCAGTGTTATGAATACTTGAATAAGTTTGTAATGTGTTTCCTAAGTTGTGTACACTTTTGTTTGAGGTTTCGAGGGTTCGGGATAGTTTCGAGTAGGTTTCGAGGTGCATTAGACTTAAAATAACTGAGCGTTGCAGGTACATCCGCAGGTCTCTGAACCTGAGAGCGCGGCTGCGGTCACTTTTCCGCGGACTGCAGTGCTCTCTTCACGGCCGCGGTCATCTTATCACGGACCGCGGTGAGAAACTTCAGAGGACCTGTAGAGACCTTCACGGCCGCGGTCGATTTGTCGCGGACCGCGGTGGTCAATTTACAAAGAGGCAACACGAGGCCTTCTCGGCCGTGGTCAGTTTTTTGCGGACCACGGTGGGGGCTTGGGAAGGGATACCTATATATATAACGTATTTTTCAGCTATTTTTCACTTTTCAAAAACCCTAAAACACTAGAGGCGATGTTCAGAAGACCCTTTCTTCTCCAAAACTATTGTAAGTGATTTCTAACCACTTTTCTTCATTCCTTAACATCCTATTACAAGATTTCATCATCGAATCAAAGATTTTTCATGGGAAAATTGGAAATTTTGGGAAAAACATGGAAACTTGGGAATTTAGACCTCAATTGGGGTTGGATTCCTAAACCAATCATACACCCGGGCTCGGGGATAAATGGGTAATCGGGTTTTGGTCCAAACTTCGGTTTTGGACCAAACGGGCTCGGCATCAATTTTTGAATTTTGGGAAACAAACTCTAAAAAGCTCTTTTCCATGCATTAGGCTTCATTCAACTTAGAATTTATTGATATGGTTAAGTAATTTATGATTAGATACGAGCGTGTTGGTGTTGGAACCAAGGGGTAAGGCAGTGATTGAAGGTTGAATTGAGTTTCTAGCATTCGAGGTAAGTGTTTGGCCTAACCTTAGCTTGAGGGAATATGACTCACCCTTGTGTGTTATGTGTATTGCATGGGTGTGATGTATAGGTGTGGTGACGAGTACCTATGCATCACCCAAGTCTCTGTTAAGCATGCTCCTTTTCCCCGTTGCGCTAGTTCATTGCTCATTGTCTTAACTGTTCTAGGTATACTTTGTTTAATTGGCTATTTGACTTGTTGAGTTGTTATTGGTCATCTTTATATATTCGTTGGAAAGAGTATTGACTATTGAATTGGATCCTTTGTGATATATATATGGTTGAGGTACTTGGTAATTGATTCTGGTTATGGAATAAACGTTTATACTGTGATATTATCATTGGTTTTCCCGATTTCGAGGCATTGTTAAAGTTATGAGATGAACAAAATTGTCAGTTATATTTATTGAAAACGAAAGCATTGTGATAGGCTTGGCCTGACTTGTGAAATTATGAAATTCATGTGATATGATATGTCTGGTAGGAGCGGGTTGCACGCCGCAACAATGAGTAATAAGGGATGACAGGTGGGATCAGGTTGCATGCCGCAACATGAGAAATAAGGGAGATATGTTAGGGAGGAGTAATAAGGGATGACAGGTGGGAGCGGGTTGCACGCCGCAACAAGGAGGAATAAGGGAGAATGTTCATATTTACAATGATATTGTTATTTTTTTTATTGATGTTTAATGAAAAGAAAAAGTAAAAGTGTGAAAAAGCTGAGGCAAGGATTTTATTATTCTTTAAATTCCGAAATATTGTTTTACTTCAAGTGAAAGAACGAGAGTGTGGAAAAGTTGTAGAGAAATTTGTTATAGCTGAGTATTTCATTTCATTGCAGTTTCTATTATTTTCCTGTCTAGTTGTCTTCAAGTTTTATTATTAATTGTTGTCACAGACTTTATATATTGTTGAAGCCCGACCTAGCCTCGTCACTACTTCGTCGGGGTTAGGCTCGGCACTTACTCAGTACATGGGGTCAGTTGTACCGATGCTACACTCTGTGCTCTTTTTGCACAGATCCCAACGCGTTCCAGACGTAGCAGACTTTAGCTGACCACATGTTCACGTTTAGAGACACGAGGTACATCTGCCGACGTTCGCAGATATCCGAGGGTCTTCTCATTCATGCTACATACATTGTTTTACATTTGTTCAAACAATTCACTACTTTCTTTCAGACATTCTGTGTAGTATTCTTAGTTGTTTGTGGATTAGTGACACCAGACCTTGGGGGTAGTCATAGAGTTCATTTTTCAGTTAATTCGTAATTCATTTTGCCTAAGGAATTATTGTTATTACATTTTATTTGTATTTTGAGATTATTGGAAGTTTGGCTAATGAGATTGAGGGAGTGATGATAACTCAGTTGTGTTGGGAAGTGATGAAAGTTATGACAAGTGGTTTAAATTCATTTATTTCCGTTGTTATTCATGTCTCAGTACTAGAATAGTGGAAACATTATTAAACGGAATCTAACATTGGCTTGCCTAGCAAGTGTGGTGTTAGGCGCCATCACGATCCCTAAAGGTTGGGAATTTGGGTCGTGACAAGTTGGTATTAGAGATCTAGGTTTACTTAGGTCTCACAATCCACAAAGAAGCTTAGTAGAATCTAAATGATCGGTACGGAGACGTCTGTACTTATCTCTTAGAAGCTATTGAGTTAGGAAACAACTCCATTTTTATTTCTACTCTATCGTGCTATTATTTCATCTATAATATTGATTCGAATTCTTATACTCTCTCGCAGATGGCGAGAACACGTGCCTCATCTTCCGCTGACCAAAATTCCGGACTTCCAGCAGAAGTAGCTCCTACCAGGGGCAGAGGATTAGGCAGGGGATGAACTCAGCCCGTTGCGTAGGCAGCAGCCAAATCTGAGGGACCCTAGATCGAGATCGACCAGGGGATTCGCTCAGACTATTCCAGCCGGGCCAACTCAGGCTCCCGAGGGGTTTATTGCTACCCCAGTCCTTCATGATGCTTTGGTCCGTTTAGTGGGCCTTATGGAGAGTGTGGCCCAGACGGGTACCTTTCCTGTCGCAGCAGCCGTATCTCAGGTTGGAGGAGGAGTCCCGACTCCTACTACTCATACCCTAGTTCAGACTACTCCGCAAGTTTAGACTCCAGTGATTAATGTCGTTGGGGTAATTCAGCCAGTTACAGCAGTGCCACCCACTAATGGGGCAGCCATGTCGTCAGATGCTTTGTGGAGACTTGACAGGTTCATCAAGTTATTTCCTTTCCATTTTAGTGGTGCTACTTCGGAGGATCCACATGAATATCTCGATAGATGTCATGAGGTGTTGAGTAATATAGGGATACTAGAGACCAATGGGGTCGACTTTGCAGCCTTTCAAATGACTGGTTCCGCCAAGCAATGGTGGAAGGATTATTTGTTGACTAAGCCATCTGGATCACCTACTTTGACTTGGGATCATTTCTCTCATCTCTTCTTGGAGAAGTTCTTACCTGTCACTACTCGGGAGGATAGGCGCCGTCAGTTTGAGCTACTACAACAGGGTAGTATGACTGTGACTCAGTACGAGACTCGTTTTGTGGATCTGGCTAGGCATGCTACTCTTATATTGCCCACGGAGAGGGAGAGGGTCAGACGGTATATTGATGGCCTTGCTCAGCCCATCAGGTTGCAGATGGCCAAAGAGACAGGGTCTGAGGTTTCTCTTCAGGATGCAACTAACATAGCTAGGAGGGTTGAGCCAGTTCTTGGGATAGGAGGTCAGGAGTCAGACAAGAGATCTCATCACTCCGGTGTCTTCAGTGGTGCCTTATCTAGAGGTGGGACTCTATTTAGAAGAGGCCATTCGTCCCGGCCATTCCATTCAGCACTACGAGTTTCACATGGTAATTCTAGGGGTCGTGGTTCTTATGTACCTCCTTATGCTCAGTCAGCCTATAGTGCTCCTTTAGCCCCTATTAGAGCACCTCCTCTGTAGAGTTATTATCTTGGGCAGTCGGTTAATCAGGGTCATTCCTCGTATCAGGAGGGATGTTTTGAGTGTGGCGAATATGGGCATGTTCGTAGAGTTTTTCCAAGACTTTTGGGTAGTCAGCATCAGTACCAGGGTTCTCGTGCCATAGTTCCGGCACCAGTTACATCACCACCTGCCCATCCAACAAGAGGTAGGGGTCAGGAAGTCAGGGGTAGAGGCCAGAATGTTAGAGGTGGAGGCCAACCTGCTAGAGGTGGAGGTCCTCCCAGAGGTGTTGTTCAGGGTGGTGGGGCTCAGCCCCGACTTTATGCTTTTCCAGGTAGGCCCGAGGCAGAATCTTTCGATGCTGTCATTATAGATATCATCTCGGTTTGTGATAGAGCTGCTTCCATTTTGTTTGATCCGGGGTCTACTTATTCGTACGTTTCATCCTATTTTTCCTCATATTTGAATGTGCCCCGCGATCTATTGAGTGTTCCTGTTTATGTTTTTACACCGGTGGGGGATGCTATTGTGGTAGATCGAGTATATCGTTCGTGCATGGTAGTCATTAAAGGTCTTGAAACTAGTGTTGATCTTCTACTTCTAGACATGGTTGAATTTGATATCATATTAGGTATGGATTGGTTGTCACCCTATTATGCCATTTTAGACTGTCATGCCAAAACAGTTACTTTAGCATTTCCAGGATTTTCTAGATTAGAATGGAAAGGAATTCCTAGTTGTTCTCCCAGCCGAGTAATTTCATATGCTAAGGCTCGTCGCATGATAGAGAAGGGGTATTTAGCTTATTTGGATCGCATTCGTGATTCTGATGCTGAGGTTTCTTCTATAGAGTCAGTTCGTATCGTGCGTGAATTTCCTGAGTTGTTCCCTTCAGATTTTCCGTGTATGCCGCCCGACAAAGACATTGATTTTTGTATTGATGTGGCTCTGGGCACTCAGCCCATTTCCATTCCTCCATATCGTATGGCGCCACCAGAATTGAAAGAGTTAAAAGAACAGTTACAAGATTTGTTAGATAAGGGTTTCATAAGACCTAGTGTATCTTCTTGGGGTTCACCCGTTTTATTTGTAAAGAAAAAGGATGGATCAATGAGAATGTGCATAGACTACATGCAGCTAAATAAAGTTACTATCAAGAATAAATATCCATTGCCTAGGATTGACGACCTATTTGACCAGCTTCAACGTGCTAGAGTGTTTTCAAAAATCGACTTAAGGTCAGGCTACCATCAGCTGAAGATTAGGGCTTCCAATATCCCTAAGACAACTTTTCGTACGAGGTATGGGCACTATGAATTTTTGGTTATGTCTTTTGGGCTGACTAATGCTCCAGCAGCCTTTATCAACTTAATGAATCGGGTTTTCAAGCCACATATGGACTCTTTTGTAATCGTGTTCATTGATGATATTCTTATATACTCCCGCAGTCGGGAAGAGCATGAGCAGCATCTCCGTATAGCGCTCTAGACCTTGAGGGATAATCAATTATATGCTAAGTTTTCTAAATGTGAGTTTTGGTTAGATTCAATAGCCTTTTTGGGTCATATCATATCAGCAAAGGGTATTCAGGTTGATCCTAAGAAAGTAGAGGCAGTCAATAACTGGCCTAGACCCACCACAGCCACAAAAATTAGGAGTTTCTTGGGTTTGGCCGGTTACTATCATCGTTTTGTGGAGGGGTTCTCATCCATAGCAGCCCCAATGACTAAATTGACTCAGAAAAATGCTGCATTCAAATGGTCAGATGAGTGCGAGGCCAGCTTCCAAAAGCTCAAGACAGCCTTGACTTCAGCACCTGTGTTGGTGTTACCATCAGATTCGGGTTCTTTCACGGTGTATTGTGATGCTTCTAGAGTTTGTCTTGGAGCAGTGTTGATGCAGGACAACAGGGTGATTGCGTATGCGTCTCGTCAGTTGAAAATCCATGAGAAGAATTACCCGATTCATGATTTGGAATTGGCAGCTATTGTGCATGCTTTGAAAATTTGGAGACATTATCTTTATGGGGTTCCGTGTGAAATTTTTACTGACCATCGTAGCCTCCAGTACTTATTCAAATGAAAAGATCTAAATTTGAGGAAGCGGAGGTGGTTAGAGTTGTTAAAAGATTATGATGTCACTATATTGTATCACCCAGGGAAGGCCAATGTTGTGGTCGATGCATTGAGTAGAAGGACAGTGAGTATGGGCAGTCTTGCATATATTCTGGTCGGCGAGAGACCGTTGGCTTTAGATATTCATACTTTGGCAAATCAGTTCGTGAGGTTAGATATTTCTCCCAGCAGCTTTCTAGCTTGTACTGTCGCTCGGTCTTTACTAATTGATCGTATCCGAGAGCGGCAGGATGATGACCAAAACTTGGCAGTCCTTAGAAGGAAGGTTCGGCACGGCGATGCCAAGCAAGTTACGATTGGAAACAATGGTATTTTGCGGATGCAAGGTAGGCTTTGTGTGCCTAATGTTGATGGTATCCGTGAGTTGATCCTTGAAGAGGCTCACAGTTCCAAGTATTCTATTCACCCAGGTGCAGCGAAAATGTACCAAGACCTGAAACAACATTATTGGTGGAGAAGGATGAAAAAGGAAATTATGGCTTATGTAGCTCGTTGTTTAAATTGTCAGCAAGTAAAATATGAACATCAAAGACCTGGTGGTCTACTTCAGCAGATAAAGATTCCTGAGTGGAAGTGGGAGCGTATTACTATGTACTTCGTTGTTGGGTTCTAACTGACCCAGAGGAAGTTTGATTTGGTTTGGGTTATTGTAGATAGACTGACTAAGTCAGCACACTTTATTCCAGTGGCTAGTACTTATACTTCAGAGCGGTTAGCTGAGTTGTATATTCAGGAGATAGTTCGGTTGCACGGTGTGCCGATATCCATCATATCAAACCGAGGTCCTCAGTTCACCTCACATTTCTGGAGAATGTTGCATAATGAGTTGGTTACCCACATAGATCTCAGCACAGCATTTCATCCCCAGACTGACGGGCAGTCTGAGCATACTATTCAGATATTGGAAGACATGCTCCGCGCTTGCGTCATTGATTTTGGAGGTGCATGGGATCGATTCTTGCCATTAACGGAATTTGCTTATAATAATAGTTATCAGTCGAGCATTCAGATGGATCCTTATGAAGTGTTATATGGTAGGCGGTGCAGATCGCCAGTTGGATAGTTTGAGCCAGGAGAGGCGCGATTGTTGGGTACAGATTTAGTTCAGGAAGCCTTAGACAAGGTCAAGATCATTCACGAGAGACTTTGTGCCGCCCAGCCTAGGCAGAAGAGTTATGCCGATCGTAAAGTCCGTTATGTAGCATTTATGGTTGGAGACAGAGTATTGCTTCGTGTGTCGCCCATGAAGGGCAAGCTGAGCCCTAGGTATATTGGGACGTTTGAGATTCTTGAGAAGGTGGGGGAGGTAGCATACATGCTTGCATTACCTCCAGGGTTATCCTCAGTTCATTCGGTGTTTCATGTGACAATGCTCCGGAAATATCACGGTGACCGTCCCACGTGTTAGATTTCAGCCCTGTCCAGTTGGACAAAGACTTGTCTTATGAGGAAGAGCCGGTAGCTATTTTGGACCGGCAGGTTCGTCAGTTGAGATCGAAGAGTTTTCCTTCAGCTCGTCTTCAGTGGAGGGGTCAACTGGTTGAGGCAGCGACTTGGGAATCCGAGGCCGATATGCGGGATCGATATCCCCATCTTTTCCCTGATCCAAGTATATCACTATGTCCGTTCGAGGACGAACGTTTGTTTTAGAGATGGAGATTGTGATGACCCGAAAGGTCATCCCGTATAATCATATCTAGATATGTGTTCCGAGGCCGTATAAGCCTCCTTCTTATCTCACCATGTTGTGTAGCGCAACCCGAGCGCGTAGCTGGAAACCTTTATGTGAAACACACCGATGAAATAATGAAATTTTAATAAGAATGTTTTCTGAAAAATATAAAGGTTGTGAAAATCATGTATGATGGAAACCTGTGTAATTGAGGTCCGCACTATGGTGACGGAGCCAGGATAAATCCAATATGTTTAAATTGAATATCTATGAAAAAAATGGTAAGAGACACAGTTGAAACTGATGAGATTTGAACTGAAAGTGGGAAAAATGGGAAGTTTGAGAGAAGTGGAGAAATTGTATATGATTTGAGGTATAATTCAATGATTTTGATGATGATTCAGTGTTATGAATACTTGAATAAGTTTGTAATATGTTTCCTAAGTTGTGTACACTTTTGTTTGAGGTTTCGAGGGCTCGGGATAGTTTCCAGTAGGTTTCGGGGTGCATTAAACTTAAAATCACTGAGCGTTGTAGGTACAGCCGCAGGTCTCTGAACCTGAGAGCACGGCCGCGGTCGCTTTTTCGCGGACTGCCATGCTCCCTTCACGGCCATGGTCGTCTTATCACAGACCGCGGTGAGAAACTTCAGAGGAACTGTAGAGACCTTCGCGGCCGCGGTAGATTTGTCGTGGACCGCGATGGTCGATCTTCAGAGAGGCAACACGAGGCCTTCGCGGCCGCGGTCGGTTTTTCGCGGACTGCGGTGGGGGCCTGGGAAGGGATACCTATATATATAACATATTTTTCAGCTATTTTTCACTTTTCAAAAACCCTAAAACACTAGAGGCGATTTTCAAAAGACCCTTTCTTCTCCAAAACTATTGTAAGTTATTTCTAACTACTTTTCTTCATTCCTTAACATCATATTACAAGATTTCATCATAGAATCAAAGATTTTTCATGGGAAGATTGGGAATTTTGGGAAAAACATGGAAACTTGGGAATTTAGACCTCAATTGGGGTCGGATTCTAAAACCAATCATACACTCGGGCTCGGGGGTGAAGGGGTAATCGGGTTTTGGTCCGAACTTCGGATTTGGACCAAACGGGCCTGGCATCAATTTTTGAATTTTTGGAAAAAAACTCTAGAAAGCTATTTTCCATGCATTAGGCTTCATTCAACTTAGCATTTATTGATATGGTTAAGTAATTTGTGATTAGATACGAGCGTGTTGGTGTTGGAACCAAGGGGTAAGGCAATGATTGAAGGTTGAATTGAGTTTCTGGCATTCGAGGTAAGTGTTCGGCCTAACCTTAGCTTGAGGGAATAGGACTCCCCCTTGTGTGTAATGTGTATTGCATGGGTGTGACGATAGGTGTGGTGACGAGTACCTATGCATCACCCAAGTCTCTATTAAGCATGCTCCTTTTCCCCGTTGCCCCACTTCGTTGCTTATTGTCTTAAATGTTCTAGGTATACTCTGTTTAATTGGATATTTGACTTGTTGAGTTGTTATTGGTCATCTTTATATTCGTTGGGAAGAGTATTGACTATTGAATTGGATCCTTTGTGATATATATATGGTTGAGGTACTTGGTAATTGATTCTGGTTATGGAATAAACGTTTATACTGTGATATTATTGTTGGTTTTCCCGATTACGAGGCATTGTTAAAGTTATGAGATGAACGAAATTGTCAGTTATATTTATTGAAAACAAAAGCATTGTGATAGGCTTGGCCTGACTTGTGAAATTATGAAATTCATGTGATATGATATGTCTGGTGGCAGCAGGTTGCACGCCGCAACAAGGAGCAATAAGGGAGGACAGGTGGGATCGGGTTGCACGCCGCAACAGGAGAAATAAGGGAGATATGTTAGGGAGGAGTAATAAGGGAGGACGGGTGGGAGCGGGTTGCACGCCGCAACAAGGAGGAATAAGGGAGAATGTTCATATTTACAATGCTATTGTTATTTTTTTTTATGTTTAATGAAAAGAAAAAGTAAAAGTGTGAAAAAGCTGAGGCAGGGATTTTATTATTCTTTAAATTCCGAAATATTGTTTTACTTCAAGTGAAAGAACGAGAGTGTGGAAAAGTTGTAGAGAAATTGGTTATAGCTGAGTATTTCATTTCATTGCAGTTTCTATTATTTTCCTGTCTAATTGTCTTCTAGTTTTATTATTAATTGTTGTCACAGACTTTATATATTGTTGAAGCCCGACCTAGCCTCGTCACTACTTCGCCGGGGTTAGGCTCGGCACTTACTCAGTACATGGGATCGGTTGTACTGATGCTACACTCTGTGCTCTTTTTGCACAGATCCCGACGCGTTTCAGCATTAGCAGACTTTAGCTGACCACCTGTTCACATTTGGAGACACGAGGTACATCTTCCGGCGTTCGCAGATATCTGAGAGTCTTCTCATTCATGATACATACACTGTTTTACATTTGTTCAAACAGTTCACTACTTTCTTTCAGACATTCTGTGTAGTATTCTTAGTTGTTTGTGGATTAGTGACACCAGACCCTGGGGGTAGTCATAGAGTTCATTTTTCAGTTAATTCGTAATTCATTTCTCCTAAGGAATTATTGTTATTACATTTTATTTGTATTTTGAGATTATTGGAAGTTTGGCTAATGAGATTGAGGGAGTGATGATAACTCAGTTGTGTTGGGAAGTGATGAAAGTTATGACAAGTGTTTTAAATTCATTTATTTTCGTTGTTATTCATGTCTCAGTACTAGAATAGTGTAAACATTGTTAAACGGAATCTAACATTGGCTTGCCTAGAAAGTGTGGTGTTAGGCGCCATCACGATCCCTAAAGGTTGGGAATTTGGGTCGTTACATCGGAGTTTATTTCTCTCACTCCTCCAATACTCTTCTGCACGCTGAAAATAACATAGAACACTCCAACCATTTTCCTTTTCTCAGAAATTACGCTGCAGAAGCTCGATTCTTAATCATACTACTGCCTGAAACACTTAAACACCGCATTCTTAACTCCGAATTCATTAGGACCACTATCTAGAGTCACCCACTCTGACTGGCCCCGAATACAATCAACTGCAAGGCTCTTCTAGCACATGAACGCTTTCTCAATGATGTACGTGACTGAGTCACTATCCTTACAACTCGCCTATGCATTAAGCATAAATTCTGAATCTTCCAAAGCTTAACCCTGGTCCAATAGGGCCAACTTTTGCACTCATTTATCAAATCCCATGCCCAATTACCATTTTACTCCTTTCCCCTTAGCTGTAATAACTCGCCAATACGCCGATAATCCGCGACCCCATGAGAATATAATCCTGCAACCCAATCGCCGGCGGTGGAACTCTCCCACTTAGCCTGAAGCTACTCCTTGCACCACTCTAGAGCCCACAAAAATGCTTTCTTCTTTGCTGACATGATCTTGCCCAACCAATCCGTCAAATCCTCCTAAATTCTTCTGTTAGCACTCCCTGAATACTCAAATTCTCTAGCATCATTCACATATTTGGCCTCCTACCGAATAGCCACTAAAATTCCTTGCAGAAACTTGCCAACCGCACGACCGCTAACCTGCTCACATGAGTTAACCCACCTGTGGAAATTACATCTAGCACCTTCCAACGACACTGTACTGCACACCCTCTACAACATCAATACCCCATTCTAAGCCTGTTCTCATTCAACAACTTTACCAGTCCGTCCGTTCCTCATGGACATCAACTAAATGCGCTACAATATCTTCTAATTCACCACTATGCTGCCGCTCTCCCACTTTGGTCAAACTCCCCCTCTACGCGACTTCTCGACTTCCGCTTCTTACACCTGGCCTCGTAGAAATGGAACCACTACCTAGCACTTCTCACATATCTTCCTTCATCGTATGCTGCCCAGTTGTTGCCTCAATTCAATATCATTCTCTGTAGCACTTAAACCAACATATCACCACAACCTTAGGCCTTCCTTAAGATCATCTTTCTCGAACCGCATTCACTAGAAATTATTCAATATTGAACCACCGCACACCACGATCTTTGACAGCCGCTTCTTCAATACTTATCCACAATACTCTGACCCCATGCATTCGAAGAAACTATAGCACCAGCGAACTTAACCCATTCTATTCGATCAAAGACGACGATAGCACATCACAGATGAATACTCCACCTCACTTGAAAACACCAAGTCTTACTACTTTGTCACCCGAACTTGAACATTCATAGTCCAATCGCCCTTACTCCGTCGGAACTAAAATACTGAAATCTCGAAATCACGTCCTGAGAAGACCCCTTTTCAAGTCATTCACTGCCCTGACATATGGGCAAGCTTCCCATCACTACGCCGATACCGTGCAGTGACCAATCATAACGACCTGAGCATAGACTCAAATCTCTCGGAAACACAGCTACTGAGATGAGAAACATAATATCCTTCCGCAGAGCAACGACAATAGCCCCAATCAACTTCGCAGGGAGAAACATCCCGCACCCCATCTAAGGGACCATTACAATTCCTCAATTCCCAGTTTATAACAAGCACTTTGCGACGCACAAGATTGAGTAAGAATAAATGTAGGCATAAGCCTCAAAGGAATCAAATCACACGATGAGGAATCAAGAAAGGAAGTACTCCTACAGCCCTGTAGCGTCTCGAAGATAATTACAGACGTCTCCGTACCGATCCGCAAGACTCTACTAGACTTACTTATGACTCATGAAACCTAAGGGAACCTAGTGCTCTGATACCAAGTTGTCACGACCCAAAATTCATAAGGTCGTGATGGCGCCGGACACCATTGTCAGGCAAGTCAATCATTAAATGGTTAAGCTAAATTTCCTGTTTTAGCATTTTTGAAATCATTACCTTTTACTTTATTACATAATAACTAAATAAAATCCGGTAAGTAAATACGATAGTTTAATATTCCATTTTAATAAATTACATCCCAAACACATCCCAGAACCCGGTGTCATAAGTGTATGAGAAAATTTCTAAGAATTAAACAGATACTACAATGCTTGTCCGAAATACAAATGGACAAGGAATTTAAAATAAAAATAAATACATCTGAGGGAGACTCTGTCAGCTGCGGATCGCCTCCGGGTGATGCAGCTCGCCTAACTCTCCAAGCCAGCCACATCGTTGTGAAAGTACATGTGCAATAAAAATGCACAGCATGAGTACAAAAACAACATGTACTCAGTAAGTATCCTGCCTAACCTCAGATAGGTAGTGACGAGAGGTCGAATTAGACACTTGCTAGAAGTCGATTTAGTATAATCAAGTGAGACACTAAGCAGTAATATCATAGGCAATTAATAAAATCAGGGATAAGTAATATCAACTTATTTCACATTTAACACTTTAAATCTTCGTCATTTCAGTTGGCAATTTAAAACTTCATAGGCCAATAAGCAGGTAATAATTACAGAAAATATGCAACAATTATCATGCGCAAGAAATGCCGAGGGTCGAACGGCAGGGACCAACAATAATAAAATATGCAATGTCGAAGGGTCGAACGACTCGAACCATAGATGCATCTATTTTACCCCGCTCGCGAATCGATCATGCGACGCGGTCATATATAAATAATAGGGTTATCGTGCTCGCGAATCATACATGTGACTCAGGAACCCATAGATACACATATTCACACAATAAGTTCACATTTTTATCAAGAAAGCAATTACTCAAGAAAGTGGTAAAATTCTCTTTCTAAATGATTAAGAAAAGTGAACTCTAACCTTCCTAGGTAATCAATTACTAATTTGATAGCATTAACAGTCTAATATTTTTGGCAAGATCACAAGTACAACACGTAAGGCATGCTAGTGGGTCCTAGACTACCCTGACACAAGCATAATGGTAGCTACGCACGGACTCCCGTCACCTCGTACGTACGTAGCCCCCGCAAATAGTAGCACATAATTAATTGGTTCACCTATGGGGACAATTCCTCTCACAAAGTTAGAAAGGAGACTTACCTCGCTCAGAAATTCCATAACCAGCTTCCAAGCCCTTCTGACGACTCCAATTGATGCACAACGCCCCAAAACAATTCAAATAACGGAAAAACCAACAAAAATTTACTCTAATACTTGTAAAAATTCAAATTATATAAGTTCCCAACTCCACTCGAAAAGTTGACCAAAATGCCCTCAGGCCCACGTTTCCCGATTCAAAAATTTCTCAAAGATAAATTCTACCCATAGCTTTACTAACTCAAATATATAACTTTATCTAATTTTCATGATCAAATTCATAGTAAAGTCCAAAATTTCAAATTCTAGGTCTTCCTCAAAAATCCCAAATTTATACTAATTTTTTCATGTCTAAATCCATGTAAGATCACATATTTAACTCAAAAATATGAAGAAATCACTTACCTAGTGTTGCTTGGTAAAAATCCCTTCGTGAGCTCTCCAAAATCATCCAAGCCAAATGAAAAAAATGATAGAAATGGGCCAAAGCTCGTTTTTAAAACAATCTGCCCAGGCTTCATCGAGTTGTACCTTGCGCTGTGCAGGTTGTACATCCTATTACAATTTCCCCTGCTGTACACCTTCTTTTAAAACTCCTATAACTCCTTGTAGAAATATCCAAAGGACAAACGGTTTGAAGATTTAGAAACTAGACTCGAAGATTTTTCATTTGATATGTTGTACACCATATAACTCTTTATATATTCCGAGATATAAGCTTCCAAATTCGGCTCCATGTATCAGTAAATTCTATCAAAACTGCTTCACCAACCATCTTCAATCGATCCTAACTTTCTAATCAAATGTCCAAATCATGAATGGTTAAAGTTTCTGGAAACTAGAATGCAAGGTCTACAACTTTTATGTTTTGCAAATTTTCATATTCCTTATAGATTTGGATACATTTTCCTCCAAAATCAGCTCCACGATGCACGAGTTTCTATCCAAAAGTGCAGCAGAAATTTCTGCAGTTTTTCTTTTTTATTTTTGTTCGAAATTCATTTCGTTAACCTTCCTTAATCCACCCGAGGCCCTTGGGACCTTAACCAATTACACCAACATGTCCCAAAACATGATACGAACTCGCTCGAGGCCTCAAATCACATCAAACAACGTCGAAATCATGAATCACACCCCAATTAAAGCTTAATGAACTTTAGACCTTAAACTGCTGAACGACGCGCTAGAGCTCAAAATGACCGTTCGGGTCGTTTCACCTGTTCACTAGACCATACTGATTTCTATTAGTCCTGGGGTCTAAATTTTCGTTCTGGTAATCACGTTGGACTCATCAACTCATGTCTCAAAATGAGGATATGACTTTTGTCCTACACTCTTTTATTGTCTCAAGTCATGTCACCTCTTGTCTTTTCCTTCACTTAACTGTAGACTCTTTCATCATATCATATTTTGATTTACCATTATCACCCATTTATCACATCTTACTCATAATACTTCATTTACACTCTTCTTATTCTCCTACTTATATTTTCGTGTATTACCTTTTTTGAAAAATTCAACAAAATATTTTTTCGCTTTTAGCTCCCCTTTCTCTATCCACTAGCTCTTCGGTCGCCTAGCGTTGTCTTTTACTAGGAATGAGAGCCATACAAAGGTAAGTATTTATTCCTTGTAGGATTCTAGTGCCAATCTTCTAATTTTTTCCAGACATATCAATATTTATGTCTAAATGTACTATTATAGAGTGCACCATCAGGGTGCCACTAGGAGAACTATTACCATGTTTGCAATATCCTTCAGAAATGTCTGCTAATGCTAACAATCCATCCATCATTTTGGGATACTCTAACCCCAATTGGATCTTAATATCTCTTCCTTCTCTTAAATATATTTTTTTAGCTCCAATAGGGCAATACTAAGATGGGTGTGGCCAACTGCACATACCTCTGTTACTGTGGAGGGTAACTCAGACTACTTATATTTCTCTTCCTGAATTATAATACTGATAATCTTCACAAACTGGGTACCTCGTACCCTTCTCCACCTTACTTTTTTTACTTGTTGAGACTTGTATCTACCTTTCGATTCTCTCGTTTCTTTTTACCATATGGATGGTAAACATTTATGCCTTAGGGCTCCTTATCAAGAAGCTTACAATTCTTAGTACACACATGATCCGCTGAAGACCTCACATTTACTCATCATAAGCATAATGCAAAATCGATTTCCTCTGACTAAATTCCCCCACAGCTACATTCAATCTCATACCAGTTGTACATTTCGATATATGTATAATTATATTACAAATAAAATAGAATTTAGGAGTTTGAATTCTTACAATTGAGCTCTGCTACACTATCCAGAGTAAGAAGAAAGAGTGACAGTTCTGAATGCCCTATAGACTTCTACTTATAAGTGTGGTGCACAACACACCCATAACAAGACTCTACTAGACACGACTTGTAGACTCCCTAGGAAAGAACCGCTCTGATACCAAGTTTGTCACAGCCCAAACTTGTGGAGGCATGGCCGGCACCCAGTTCCATATTTGTCCCAAGCGTACCACTTTATAAATGAGAACTCTGGAGAGGTAAACCTCAACTTAGGGAAATGAGATCTACCTTACAAATCAAGGCCGACAAGGACACCATGAATGTCTACAACTAGCAATACCAAACTAACATGTACACAGGGATGGAAGGCCATATTACTAATATACAAAATATACAGGACTCATCTACAAGCCTCTAGAGATAACTGAACTTTATTATGGTCGGGACAGGGCCTCGATCTACCCATCAAACTTGTATATATAAAATGTACTCCAAGGTCTAGACCTGGTAACCCCTAGGAAGTGGAGCTCACCAACCAAGCTGATATTTGACTTTGTCTACTGAGAAGGTCTATCCAGCTTTCTATTAGGACCTACAGGCATGAAATGCAGCGTCCCCAACAAAAGAGACTCCAGTACAAAATAATGTACCGAGTATGTAAGGCACTAGAATAACTTAAAGCTGAAACTGAACTGATAATATAGTGACTGAAAGTAACGGGGAGTCAAGATAATCTGAAGATATGCTTACCTGCTGATACTGACTCAACTCTCTCAATATAGTAAGTAAAATAGATGTCCGGCCTCATAAGGCTCAGTACGTATAATTTCTCTACCTAGTAGGCTCGTTCATAGGCACTTGGCCACAATAGGCTTGGTATATAACTTACCATATGATTAGAGGTTTCCCAATAGGGGCCTGCCCACTGATTATAGCTCTATGGGGGTCAAAATACTATAATACTATATATATATATATATATATA